>JAGFNQ010008118.1:0-25228 GCA_024364735.1 Boesenbergia rotunda | reverse complement strand
AGTTAGTTTGTTCATGTAGTTCGAATTCACAAAATAATTCATCAACTTTGACAATTGAAAGATCCCTAGACACCTTGTAAGCATCCACCATTGATACCCATAAGGTAGTTCTAGGGAAAGCTTGAAGAACATACCTCACCAAATCTCGGTTCTCAACTTTCTCACCTATCACATGAAGACCGTTCACGATCTCCTTGAATCTTCCGTGCATTTGACTTACGGTCTCATGAGGCTTCATGGAGAAAGTTTGAAGTTGGCCGACAAGAAGATCCCTCTTGGCTCTTCTTGATTCACTTGACCCTTCATTCCACTCAATGAGCTTTTTCCCAAGCTCCTTTGCCGAGTTGAAAGGTCCAACCTTGTTTAGTTGTTCCTTTGACAATCCACATTGCAAAGTCGTGATAGCCTTGGCGTTTGCTTGAGCCTCTTTTCTTATCTCTTTTGGCCACGCCTTGATCGGAAGAGTTTCTCCTTGTTCATTCGTTGGCTTCTCGAAACCTTCCACAATACTAAGCCAAGTTTCAAAGTCATTCATTAAGTAAACTCCATCCTACCTTTCCAATAAGCAAAATCGTTCCCGTCGAAGTAAGGTGGTCGTGTGGTGCTATATCCCTCTTGATGAGCCATTCTTTATGCTTTGTAGATTGTTAGATCTTCCCAAAGCTAACCAAGGCTCTGATACCACTTGTTAGGATCTTTGCCCTAGCTAGAGGGGGGTGAATAGCTATCTTTCGATTTTTCTTTCCTACAAACACGTTAGCGAAGCAATACAAATAGAAATATGAAGGTAGGAAAGAAATCAATGCTAACTCACTGATTTTACTTGGTATCCACCTCTTCAAGGTGACTAATCCAAGGATCCACACACACCACACAAACCCTTCACTATGAACTTCTCCTTCTCAAGATCACACTTGAAGGTGGAGAAACCCTAACACAATGATCTCCCTCCTCTTACAAATGAAATGAAAGCTTGGAGGAGGAGATTCAGAGAGTTGTGAAGCTTGGAGAGCTCTAGAATGATCACACAACTTCGTACACAAGGAAAGCCCTTGTTTTTCTCCAAGATAAAACACTAGGTTTTATATCTTCGTCCGCGACTCCAGTCGACTGCTCACTTACCAGTCGACTGGTAGGCTTCAACGGCTACAAAATATGCAATGAGTGCCTCAGCCGCCTTCGCAACGGTCGACCACCAGTCGACTGGTATAGGACCAGTCGACTGGAGCCAGTCGACTGGAACCAATTCCAGTCGACTGTCAGTCGACTGGTCGACCTTCCTTGGGTCGACTCGATTCTCTGTGTGTTGTGGTCCCAGTCGACTGACAACTTACCAGTCGACTGATGAAGCTGAGAAATCACATTTCAGCTTCCCTTTTCATCCCTTAGTCTTGACTCACGCCTTCAAACACCTTCCACAAGCCTTGTGCCTCTCTTGGATGCTTCCGAGTCCACAACTCCTCATCCTTGCACTTGCTTGAAGTGTTTCCATCGGCTTCGTCATACTAAGTCTCCCTTTTGCCAAGAGATCACACCTCCGGGACTTCCTTTGCCAAGACTCTCTTCTTGGACTTCCCTTGCCAAGTCTTCCACCTGGACTTTCCTGCTTACTCAAAGCACACAAGTTAGAATACAAAACATTGCCTAACTTAAACTTGTTTAGCCAAACATGAAAACCATAATTACTTGGAGCAAGATTGCACCAACAAGTTGAACCTAAAACTACACCACCTCTTCGTAGATCTGATAGGACACGCAATATTCCAGAGAGATACGAATTTCTCGTAAGTGAATCGAACGACATGTTACTCATAAGCGATGACGAACCTATCAGTTATGAAGATGTTCTGAAAAGTTCAGAAAGGGACAAATGGCTTGAGGCCATGAAGTCGGAAATGGATTCCATGTACGAAAACCAAGTATGGGACT
Organism: Boesenbergia rotunda; assembly: GCA_024364735.1. Taxonomy (NCBI): domain Eukaryota; kingdom Viridiplantae; phylum Streptophyta; class Magnoliopsida; order Zingiberales; family Zingiberaceae; genus Boesenbergia; species Boesenbergia rotunda. The sequence goes on along the minus strand of JAGFNQ010008118.1, from coordinate 23,299 downwards.
TGGTTAACCCACCTGAAGGGATTAAGCCCATAGGGTGCAAGTGGGTTTTCAAGAAGAAAACCAACATGGAAGGTAATGTAGTTACTTTTAAGGCTAGATTAGTGGCAAAAGGATATCGTCAAAAATAAGAAATTGATTATGACGAAACCTATTCGCCAGTAGCTATGCTTAAATCCATTCGGATGCTCCTAGCCATAGCAACTCATTATGATTATGAGATATGGCAAATGGATGTGAAAATAGCTTTCCTTAATGGAAACCTGCTTGAGGATGTATACATGATACAACCTGAAGGTTTCACATCGGTTGATAAAGCCAAAGTATGCAAGCTTCGACGATCCATATATGGACTGAAGCAAGCATCCAGGAGCTGGAACATCCATTTTGATGAGACAATCAAAGAGTTTGATTTCTCACAAAATTCTAACGAACCTTGTGTGTACAAGAAGGTTAGTGGGAGTGCAGTCATATTCCTAGTATTATATGTCGATGACATATTACTTATAGGAAACGATATATCAGTCTTACAGACAGTTAAAATTTGGTTGTCCAAAACTTTCTCCATGAAAGACCTGGGAGAAGCAACCTATATCCTTGGGATTAGAATCTATAGAGATAGATCAAAACGGTTGCTTGGTCTTTCACAGTCTACATATATAGACCGAGTGCTAAAAAGGTTTAACATGTCGGAATCCAAGAAAGGTTACCTTCCCATCAGGCATGGGATCAACCTTTCAAAGTCTATGTGTCCGCGCACAGAAGACGAGAGGATTTGCATGAATAAGATTCCCTATGCATCCGCGATAGGATCTATCATCTATGCTATGTTATGTACTAGGCCCGATGTATCATATGCTCTGAGCGTCACAAGCAGATACCAGTCGGATCCAGGAATGGATCATTGGGCGGCTGTCAAGACAATCCTTAAGTACTTAAGAAGAACTAAGGATGTGTTCCTAATATATGGAGAAGGAGATATGGTAATACGTGGGTATACAGATGCCAGTTTTTAGACAGATAAGGATGACTCCAAATCTCAGTCTGGATACGTATTTACTTTGAATGGAGGCGCAGTAAGTTGGAAAAGTTCCAAACAAGACACCGTAGCGGATTCTACCACGGAAGCGGAATATATCGCAGCTTCGGAAGCAGCAAAGGAAGCAGTCTGGATCAAGAAGTTTGTCTCCGAACTTGGTGTGGTTCCAACCATTGATGAAGTAGTGCCGGTTTACTGCGACAACAATGGAGCTATTGCACAAGCAAAGGAACCAAGGTCTCATCAGCGATCCAAACATGTGATTCGCCGCTATCATCTGATCAGAGAGATTATAAGTAGGAATGATATACAAATTGAGAAAATTCCCACTGAAAGGAATTTAGCGGATCCTTTAACTAAGGCCTTGCCTCAGAACAAGTTTGAGGGTCATGTTAGAGCCTGTGGTATTGGATACCGTAGCGATTGGCATTAGGCCAAGTGGGAGTTTGTTAGTAATATGAGAGAAGTGTCCTAAGGCAATCGCCTTATGATTATAAATATTTATTTTAATAAATGATAATTCACTATTTGAGTATACATGTTCGTGTATTTGATTGGGATCTTAAACTCATCTACTGAATGTCCGCAATACAATTCACAGCATAAGAGAATTTGTGATGGGATCACAACTAGTGATTATCTCTACATGTGTAATTGTGAAGTATTGAAAATATCCCTAGTCGATGAATTGATAAAAACAGACACTATCAATTCTGTTGAGACTAGCATGAGTTATTCTCTAATCAGCTGATTCTCACTGGCTGGTGACATTGGGATGTCCGGAGATAAACATGGATGCTAGTTAAGGGAACTAGTTCATTGGAGTGACTAGCTGTAAAACTTCATATGGTATTCTATATAGATATGTCAATGAAGTTCTTACTGCAGCTTAAGTGCGTTGTTCCTTTGACTTGTGGTGTTCAAATCATCTTGGTCATGGAGACTTATACTTTAACATCTTAAGCAAGCATCTCCAAGGAGGTGTGGACCCAGGATGATTGGGTATAAGCCGAAGTGCCCGAAGATGTTTGAACAGCCTACAAAGGATTCACCACTCCTTGCGAGGAGATGTATACCCAGGCCTATCGTCGAATTGTTACTCAAAGCCTCTGGCCAGAGCATATCATGTTTAGAGTGCGAGTCTCTAAAATACATGAGAGTAATTAGAAATCCAAAGGATGAGAAAGACACTACTTGGGCTAGATGTGACGTAGTCAGTCTAGTGGGGACTGACACAAACAGACCATGTCCTGAACCAAGTGTGTATAAGATGGTGAAGGGAATGAGGCACGATTTATTAGAGCTGCTGAAGGGTTTCAGAATTCTTTCTGAGGTCAACCGTTGATCTTTCGATTAATTGGGGGTCATGATGTACTACTAGGTGCCACTCATGATTGTTATATAATTAGTTGATTATAGATGGCCAACATAAATCGAAAGCCTATTTAGTCACACGCACTACGAGTAATCCGAGGGATTTAAAATGAGTTGAAAATTGGATTTTCCAATCAAGAGAAATAAGACGAATCTGAGTTAATCAGAGGCGCAACGGAAACTTAAAATAGCTAAGCCTTTTGAAGGCTTATTGGGCGAATTAAATGAGTTTAATTCGCGATCGGTTCGGCTCGGTTTGGCCGGCCAAAGAGGGTGCCAAACCCCTTTGTAGTGGCCGGCCATTAATAAGGGGATAAACCAATTTAATTGGTTTAATTAATAAAATAAATCTAGCGCGATTTGTTTTATAAATTATGGATAAATAAATTGATATATAAAGAAATTTATATAAAGAAATTTATAAAGAAATTTATAAAAATTCATTCTTTTTTATGGAAATTAAAATGAACCATGAATTGGTTTAATTTTAATTTATAAAATCAATTATGAATTGATTTATCCATGATAAGAAAATTTTATACAAATTTTATTCCATAATTAAAAGAGAGAAGTATTTATTTTATTATAAAGTTAGTTATAATAAAACTTGGTTTAAACGGAATAATTCATAAGAGAATTTATAGGATAAATTTGTTATGAAAATTCCGTTAAGAGGAGACTTGGCAAGGGAGATACTACTATATAAAGGAACCAAAGGCAAGCCCTTAATTCCAATTGAGTAATCAAGAGATTAGTAGTATTCTTTCCCTCTCTCTCTTATTCTCTCTTCCCTCTTCCCCTTAGGGCCGACGCCCACCTTGAGAGCTAGGGTCGACGCCCTCCTTGAGAGCTAGGGCCGACGCACCTCACACTTGCCGTGAGCCATCAACACGAAGGAGAAGCCAACCAAGAAGAAGAAGAAGCGGATCACATCTCTTTCCTTCACGGAATTTAGATTCCGACTCTTGGTGGTTAGTTTCCTTTCTTCTCTCTTGATCTTCTAGTTGTGCCTTTAGAGAATCTTGTAGTTCTCGTTGGCACAAAACTCGTGACTTTGCGAAGTCATCCCGAAGAGAACTCGGCGTGGACGCGAATAGAGGCGAAACTTCCAAGGGACGCTACGGTTGGATCTCGTCCCTTACTTCGAGTTACGCGAGGTACTTGGTAAATTAGTTTACTTTTCCGCAAAGTTTTAATTTATGATTATGTCCACACACCATAAGGTTGCATGCTAGATACGTGGTTAAAATAATTTAAGAAATTATTTTATGCTAATTCTTCCGCTGCACGTAAAAATTTAAAATTTTACGAACCCGTATCCTTGTCGACATGCACCCGGTCCCAACAGTAGGTGGGACAAGTTCTTCTGAATGTCATTCAGAACTCAGTGAATCAGTTGACAATGTAATAATATATAGTATAGATATGAAACAAAAATTAACCAATGAGAGTCCGTCTATGCTGTGGCATAGACGGTTAGGATATATATCCAAACCACGCCTAGAAAGGTTAATGTCTCATGGAATTCTTGATTCCCTTGACATGTCAGACTTTGATGTCTGCATAGAATGTGTTAAGAGGAACACAACTTACAAAAGGAACAAAGGGACTAACCATTGTAGTGATGTTTTGGAGCTAATATATATAGATATTTGTAGGTCATTTCCTAAGGCATCTTAGTATGGGTATACATATTTTATTAGTTTCATATACGACTATCTAGATTTGGCTATCCGTACTTTATGTATGAGAAGTCACAATCTTTGGACATGTTTAAAATTTTGAAAGCCAAAGTTCAACTTCAACTAGGTATGAAAATTAAAGTCGTTCGATTCGACCGTGGAGGAGAATATTATAGTCGATATGATGGATCAGGTGAGCAACGTCCAGGATCTTTTGTAAATTACATTGTTGAGTGTGGGATTGTGCCTCAGTATACCATTCTTGGTATACCCAGTCAGAATGGTGTAGTTAAGCATCGTAATCGAACCCTAAAAGACATGGTGAGAAGTATGATGACTTTTACTTCTCTACCGGAGTCTTTGTGGGGGGGAAACACTCAAGACTACAGTTTACCTACTCAACATAGTACATAGTAAGATAGTATCTAAGACTCTATTTGAGATATGAATGGGTAGGAAGCCTAGCATTAGGCATTTGCACGTCTGGGGTTGCCAGCTGAGGCTAGGTCTTATACGCCTAATGAAAGAAAACTAGACTCAAGAACTATTAGTCATAATTTTATAGGTACTCTGAGAAATCAAAAGGATATAAATTTTATGATCCCTTTAATAGATCCTTCTTCGAAATGGGAAATGTTAAATTCATTGAGGACAATGGAAGTGATAAAATTAGGAAAGTATCGTTTGAAAAAAGCATTGACGATCCTCCTATGTGTTGGAGCTTGGGTGGCTATAGAGGGGGGGGGGGGTGAATGTAGCCAGACACTTAAAATAAGTGCGCTTTGAACTTCTCTGCGATAAGAGTTAGCAGCAGAGGAAATAACACAAAAATAGGAAGAACAAAACAAAGACAGGAAACAAACCGACGCTAACAAGATGGTTTACAAGGTTCGGAGATAACTTGCCCTTACTCCTTGGCGTGCCTGTGAGGAGGGCGATCCCTTGATCGTCGACAGATCAAGCCCCGGTGAACTCGGATAAACTGGAGCCTCCTTCTCGGTGGAGAAACCTCTCCACAATCGCCTCAATATGATAGAAGTTGAGTGCACGAGACAACAAGAAGGAAACCTCTCAGATATAAAGCAGCGCTCAAGAATGAAGATTACACTGAAAGCTCAAACCACAGCAAAAACCCCCCAACAACAACCTTTGCCTGTTATTTCTGTTCGTTCTCCTTGCTCCTCTGCCTCTCCTTCTTCTTCTTAAGCTCCTGATCACATCGCCAGGCTCCATCAGCACCCACTGAGCCACATCCTAACCCACTGACTCCACTGAGCACTCAGTCCACTAAAGACCTCTTCAGTTGAGCCTCCATCAGTCGCCAGCCGCGCACCAGAAGCCGTTGAGACCTGGAAACGGGAAACAGACAAACCAGCCATGGTGAAAGTCGCCATTGACTCTTCTCCTTGGTTTGTATCATCCCTGTCTAACCTGCACACTGATCAGAGGCTTAGCAAAGTGTATCATAAAGAAATCAGCAGTGTATCAGAGAAAATGTAGAGAAAACAGACGCGATCAGAGCGTCTGACAACGATTTCAAATTAAAGTTCAGACACTGATCGATCACCAGACCGATCAGTGGAGACCCTGCTCGGTCACCAGACCGATCAGTGAAAGCCCTGAACGATTAGGCTCTAGCCTGATCGATCCACAGTGAGAAACTGGGATCGCGGACTAATCTGTGATTGATCACATTGACCGATCATAGCTCAAGGATCGGTCACTAGACCGATCCAACAGCTGAAGCAGAACCTTCAGCCTTTTCCAACCAACGCCCCTGATCGGTCACCTGACCGATCAGGTTGTGCCCTGATCGGTCTAGTGACCGATCAGATCACTCCCTGATCGATCAGGAGCCATCCTGATCGGTCAGGGTGAGAAATGTCACGATATTTGATCGGTCACACTGACCGATCATTGTTCCTCCCAGCAACCTACTGAACTCTCTCGGATCGTTCACCAGAACGATCAGAACCCCAGCTGAAGTCTTCTGTTCTCTCCCTGATCGTTCACCAGACCGATCAGGAGACGAACAGAAGCATTTGGCTCTCCCTCTGATCGTTCACCAGAACGATCAGACTTCTCTAGATCGGTCACCAGACCGATCACAACAGGGAGTTCGTGCCAACTCCCTGATCAGTCTCCAGACCGATCTAACTTCGACCAAATCAGCCCTAAGTCTAAAGAACAGCCTTCCTAGCCTTCTCTGACTCATTCTGGTCCTAGAGAACGAGCTCACGTGCCCTCTCTGACCAGTACACACAATGCTCAGCCCCCCAGACCAAGACTTCGTGCCCAGCTTCACTCACCGGGACTTCATTCAACCTAGCTTCACTCACTAGGACCTGGCTTCACTCACCAGGGTTTCGGTCACCTAGCTTCACTCGCTAGGACCCGGATTCACTCACCGGGATTTCAGTCACCTGGCTTCACTCACCAGGACCCGGCTTCACTCACCGGGATTTCCATCACCCGACTTCACTCACCAGGACCCGGCTTCACTCACCGGGATTTCAATCACCTGGGTTCACTCACCAGGACCCGACTTCACTCACCGGGATTTCAATCACCTGTCTTCACTCACCAGGACCCGACTTCACTCACCGGGATTTCAATCACCTAGCTTCACTCACTACGACCCGGCTTGACTCACCGGGATTTCAGTCAACCTGGCTTCACTCACCAGGACCCGGCTTCACTCACCGAGATTTCAATCCCTTCGTGCCCAGTCCCCGACCAGGACTTAATCCGAATCCACTCAACCAAACTTAAATCGGTGTCAACACCAAAACAACAATTGGGTCAGACTGCATCAACAATCTCCCCCTTTTTGTTGTTTGACAACCCGATTTAAGTTTAGGTATTAATGATCAATTGATGTCAATTCAATTGTCGTAAGGGAATCAAAGTCCTCCCCCTATAATAACACAGCCCTAAACTTAATCAATCATTCTCTCCCCCTTTGTTAAACATCAAAAAGGGTATGGTTATTAAGTTTAAACATACCTCCCCCTTAACTGAGGGTCTCTCCCCAAACCCAAAATAATCAAGGGTAAATTTTTTTTGAATCGCATATGAAAACATATACAGAATTATATCATGGTCAAACATGTATATGTTTCATATGACAAGTAAGGAACGCAGCTGTATCCGACACATAGTCCTGATTGGTCTCCGTGACCGATCAGGTTCGTTGATTATTTGATATAGAAAAATTTCTGATTTATCTATGGACGATCAATTTTCAGAAAAAAATTTCTGTAACTCTGATTCGTTCAAGATCAGATTACATTAACAATTGAAGTTTTCAGGAACATGTTTATTCAATCCAAAACTCATCCGACCACACGGGTGTAGACAATAGGTATGTTAGAAAAATTTCTGAAACACAACATAAGTTTCTTGACTAAAAATTATTGCTCATCAAGGAACAAGAGCCATGATTCAAACAACCCTTTCTTATGAATTTTAAAAATTCCAACGGGTTTGTATCGAAATGGCATTAGGTTAGTTCCAAGTATGATGAGTATGCTCCAATTATAAACGGATTGTGTGTTTGTTTGTATCAGTATGATCAGTGATCTGATACAATTTGATTAAAGGGGGATCAGACTGAGGAATTTTTGAACAAATCTTCCTGATCTGATCGGTCACCAGACTGATCAGAATGATCCCTGATCAGTCACCAGACCGATCTGGTTTGATATAGAAAGTTTTCTAAAACTGATATGTTTCAGAACCAGATTTGTTTCAACTTTCAAACACTCTAAACCCTAATGCAATCAAAGCTAATCCCTAAAAGAGATCCATTAACCAAAATTCATTTCCCTTAATCAATATAAACAACATGATTTGTGTCAAGTCTAGAATTTCTATGGATTTTAAAAAAAAACCTAAACCAGGTTTGAGTGATCAGTTAAGTGGGAACCCTAACAAGTCATGGAACTTGAGTACTGAATTTTGAATCATCATAAACTGTGTGAGCATGCTGTCCTTAACCAAAATTGGTATCATACATTAAGGTTGTAAAACACATACAAGAAAATTTTGGCTTGCTTGCTTTTAACAAGACACCTTAGGCTTGATATATATAATCAGATATTTCAAACATAACTACTATTTTGATATTATGGCTAACTCCTAGATTTGCAGTAGACCATAAATTGTAACAATAAAACTAATCATCCTAAGCAAGCCATGGTAAAAATAAGTTATGTGTCAACCTAAACCATTCATGTGATAAATTTTCTTTTCAACACTTGTTGATCCATTTTGGAACTAATGTAACCTTGAGCATGGATAACAATTTTCCTGCTGCTCACAAAGACAGATGAAAACAATAAAAAAAATCCATGTATCTACATTGTGTAGGAAATCCAAGTTTTCCATTGATTTAGATTTAATCGCCTACATTGTGTACATGGTCATCCATTAATTTGAGGAAATGGTAAGCACATTCCTTACTAGGAATGACCATTTGTTTGGAGCACCAAATTTCAACAAATCGTGTTGATAGATGCTCCCCCTCAACCTAAGCTATACAATTCGAAATATAGAGATTTTAGGTACCCAAATTTTGGGACCTAATGCGTCTACAATGAAGGATTTAGGCACCCATGCCTTAATCACTTTCTTTTGAACCTTTTGAACCCTAGACTCATTTGATGATCTAAAATGAGTTCTAGCCATAAATGAAACAAAGCTCGGTTCTTTAGGTCAGTAACCTATACCGACCTTGTTGTAAACCGCTCTTTGGGAGTTAAGAACCATATCTAGGGTTTTGGAGCAAATTGAAAATCTCTCAAGAATATTCTTGAGGTTCTCAATTTCGCTCCTTAGGGTCTTGTTTTCATCCTTAAGAGACTCATCATGCAAATTGCTTATTACCTCATGCTTAGAGGTTTTCAACTCCTCTATTTCTAATTTCAATAACTTTGCTTTGTTCTTAGATTTCTTCAAGAAACTAGTTAAGCATGCAATTGTCCTATAGCACTTATCTAACTTCGGAGAGATTACCTCTTCATCATCCGAAGATGATGAAGGCACAGTTGAGGAGTCACTCGATTCATTACTACTTCCTTTATTTGAGTTCTCTACTGCCATGAAAGCAAAGTGATGGGTGTTCTTCTCCTCCTTTTCTTTCTTCTTCTCCTTTCTTTTGTAACCTGCCACAAAAGCCAACCCTTTCTCCTTTGGGCTTTGGTTAGAGATCTCATGTAGTTCCATTTCACAAAATAGATCTTCTAACTTAACAAAGGATAAGTCCTTGGAAACCTTGTAAGCATCCACCATGGATGACCACAAGGCATTCCTAGGGAAAGCTTTGAGAACATACCTCACAAGGTCTCGGTTTTCTACCTTCTCACTGATGGAATGTAGACCATTGAGGATTTCTTTGAATCGTTCATGGAGTTCACTTACTTTTTCATTTTCTTCCATGGAAAGGTTTTGAAGTTGGCTGAGAAACAAGTCCTTTTTGGCTCTCCAGGTATCTTGAGTGCCTTCATGGAGCTCAATGAGCTTACTCCATAGGTCTTTAGCACTTGTGAAAGGAACCACTGATAAGTATCATTTTGTTGATCATTTAAGGTTCTAGGATACATTTTTGACTCATGTTTTACTTGCTTAATGATGGATTTACCCTAGGTTCTAGGATTTACATTCATTTTGGACCTAATTATAAATTTTAATATATTTGAATTGTTTTGTCACTAAATTATGGATCTACTTTTGTAGGCTTGGAAGGATCATGGACCTAGGCCATGTTGGGTCAAAGTTGAGTCAGAGGTGGACTGGATCAAGTGATCAAGCATCGACTAATATGTACCGTTCGATGCAAAAACGGTTAGATCTAGGCCATCTGAGAACTTCTGATCAATCCGAGCTGGGATTAAGGCTGATCAAGCACTTAGGTCATGATCTGAGATTTTCATCCAAATCCGAGGAGATTCAGCTATTGGATCAAGCTCAGAGGGCTCTAGGCCGTCTATTCAATGATCAAGGTGATCTGAACCGTCCATTACAAATCTGGAAGATCCGAGCCACTGAGAGATAGATCCTGACCTTTGATCAAGATCTGGAAAGTTTGATCTAAATCAGACGAAGATCAGCCGTTGGATGGAATTGAAATGATCTCAGCCGTTCACTGTTGAAACTATATTAACTGCTTCCTCTGTTTCAGATCGCGTCGCGTCTTCGCCAGTCGTAGCTAGCTTCTTCGAGTTTAACTTACTATTCTTCATTTCTTCTACGGATTTCTTCGTCAGGAGGCGTGACCAACTCGATTTCGACCTTGGAACAAGATCTGGATCATCGGGAGAAGGCTTCCGTGGAGATTCAAGCTCGGATTTGCATCGGAACAGAGTTGATTGAGGGTTTCGTCAATTTCTGTGATCTGATCGATTTGATCGCGATCGTGTGCCAATTTCTTCAATCGGAGCTATCTGAAGGGTCTTCTGATACACTCTGATCATCACCAAAGCTTCATCGCATTCATACATGGCGAGATCGAGGAGATTGGATAGGTTTTACCAGCAGAGTGCAATCTGTGAGCAGAGTTGAAATTGAAGCTATATTTCCATTGATCTGCGGAGCTGAAGGGGTTCTTGGCTCGCTCTTGTGTGACGGCAAGGAGACCTTGAGCTAAGGGATGAATCGAGACTTAGTTCTTACTGAATTCCAATTTCTTAGCTGTAATTTCAATTTCTGCAAACTGTTTCGATTTTTGTCTTCGTATCAGATACTTTAGTGTTCTTTTCTGAATCATTTCGGCCTTAATTAGGTTTCGTCTCTGCAATTCAATTAGACGATCTCCTTGTTAGTGAAAGATTCCATTTAATATCAGTTTATTCCAATTTCATTTCTGCGTATCACTGCTGTTTCTGAAATTTTAGTTCATTTCTGAATTCTTCAGTCCATTTTGAAATTCAGTTTAAGTCTAGGCTTAATTCCTGAAATTTGAGTCAACATTCAGTGTATTAATGCATTTAGATCAGCTTACTCAGCATTTGAATCGTGTTTGAATCCAATTTTATTTCCTTAATTTTGTTCAGCTTGTTGCGTGCCAGTTTCAGTTTGTGTATCATCTCACTCTGGCACACTTCAGTTACCATTTCAGTAATTTGTTGCAATTAAACAGTAGTTTCTCTTAAGTTTCTCTGAACTCTAGCTTAGAGCACTTGAATTCAACCTGCATTTGTTTGTGTTTGCAATTGTTTTGACTCTGATTTCTGCACTTATCAGTTTCTATTCCTGTGAGTATTCGGTTTCAATCTGTGCAAGAGCTAGAGATATTTTCTGAGATTTGTGCCAAGCAGATATAGGTCTTCTGATCCCTATCTGAATTTTAGATTCAAGCAATTGAAATCTGTTGTTTTGTTTGATTTAGTATCCAATTCAGTTTCTGAAATTCTGCATCTCATTCCTGCATTCATTCACTTCTGCACTTCAGTTCAAGGTCTGAAGTTTTATTTCACTCGAGTTGTTCTGTATACATTTGCTGCTAAAATTTGTATCTGATCTGTTTATGTCACATTCAGTTACTGAACATCAGTTACTCGTTTGACTTACATTCAATAATGTTGCTGCATCTTTGCATTCAATTTCTGAAAGTTTGAATTAATTCCTGCAATTCATTTCAGCATTAAGAGTTTTTCTTTTCTGAATTGATCAGTCCCTTGTGTGATTGCTGCATTGTTTCATCTATTTTAATAGATCAAGTCACTGATATCTTTGCTTCCTGAATTAAATTGAGCATTTCATTTTTGAATTGTCATGTATTGCTCATGCTCTTAGTATCATTTCGGCACATAGATTTCTTTTCCTCCTTGTGATTCAAATTTTCATTGCTGCACTTGTATCAATGAAGCTTCGGTTTGAGTAGTAATTCCTGAGGTGCAATATAAATTGTAGTGTTCTTTTGCATTTGATAGCAGACTCGTTCTAAAAAATAAAAAAAAAATTCAGTTAAGTGTCTAGGTTGATTAATTTCCATTAGTTGAGTTCATTAGTTGCATTACCTTATTAGTCATTTAGTTAAGTGTTTTCTTTTACTTTTATTTGTGTTTTTAATTTCTGATTGCAACCCAAACCCAGATTTTATTTGAAACCCAAAAATATCAATGATGCATAAACATCAAGCTTGATTCGAACAACCTTAACTAGCCCTAGGAAAAATACGACCTGTGGCCCCTTTACTACATTTTAGTCCTTGTTAGCAAAAAGGGGTTTCAGCTTTACAAATATCTAAATTTGAGGCCCACATTCGTGACAGCCTTTCTGGGCCCATCAACCACCTTGATCAACTCCTCCTTGGTCAACCTGCATTACAGGGTGACCACAGCATTGGCGTCGGCTTCCCCCTTTCTGATTTACTCAATCGTCCACCTTGAGAACTCAAGCTCTTTTCTTTCATCATCTCTTGGAGGGATGAAATCCTCCTTCACAGCAAACCACATAGTGATATTTGTCTTGAGATAAAACTCCATCCTTGACCTGCAATATGAAAAATCTGATCCGTCCAAGAAGGGTGGTCTGTTGGTGCTAAAACCTTCTCTTCCCATGGCCATCATTGTTAGCTCTCGGATGTTAAGCCGTTGAATAGAGCCCCAAGCTTTGATACCACTTGTTAGAGCTTGGATAGCTATAAAAGGGGGGGGGGGTGAATGTAGCCAGACACTTAAAATAAGTGCGCTTTGAACTTCTCTGCGATCAGGGTTAGCAGCAGCGGAAATAATACAAAAACAGGAAGAACAAAACAAAGATAGGAAACAAACCGACGCTAACAAGATGGTTTACAAGGTTCGGGGATAACTTGCCCCTACTCCTTGGCGTGCCCGTGAGGTGGGCGATCCCTTGATCGTTGGCAGATCAAGTCCCGGTGAACCCGGATAAATTGGAGCCTCCTTCTCGGTGAAGAAACCTCTCCACAATTGCCTCAGTATGATAGAAGTTGAGTGCACGAGACAACAAGAAGGAAACCTCTCAGATACAAAGCAGCACTCAAGAATGAAGATTACACAGAAAGCTCAAACCACAGCAAAAACCCCCAACAACAACCTTTGCCTGTTTTCATTGTTCGTTCTCCTTGCTCCTCTGCCTCTCCTTCTTCTTCTTAAGCTCCTGATCACATCGTTAGGCTCCATCAGCACCCACTGAGCCACAGCCTGACCCACTGACTCCACTAAGCACTCAGTCCACTGAAGACCTCTTCAGCTGAGCCTCCGTCAGTCGCCAGCCGCGCACCAGAAGCCGTTGAGACCTGGAAATGGGAAACAGACAAACCTGCCACGGTGAAAGTCGCCATTGACTCTTCTCCTTGGTTTGTATCATCCATGTCTAACCTGTACACTGATCAGAGGCTTAGCAAAGCGTATCACAAAGAAATCAGTAGTGTATCAAAGAAAATGCAGAGAAAACAGACACGATCAGAGCGTCTGACAGCGATTTCAAATTAAAGTTCAGACACTGATCGGTCACCAGACCGATCAGTGGAGACCCTGATCAGTCACCAGATCGATCAGTGAATGCCCTGAATGATCAGGTTCCAGCCTGATTGGTCCACAGTGAGAAACTGGGATCGCGGACTAATCTGTGATCGGTCACACTGACCGATCACAGCTCAGGGATCGGTCACCAGACCGATCCAACAGATGAAGCAAAACCTTCAACCTTTTCTAACCAACGCCCCTGATTGGTCACTTGACCAATCAGGTTGTGCTCTGATCGGTCTGGTGACCGATCAGGTCACTCCCTGACCGATCAAGAGCCATCCTAATCGGTCAGGGTGAGAAATGTCACGATATTAGATTGGTCACACTGACCGATCATTGTTCCTCCCAGCAACCTACTGAACTCTCTCTGATCGTTCACCAGAACGATCAGAAACCCAGCAGAAGCCTTCTATTCTCTGCCTAATCGTTCACCAGACCGATTAGGAGCCGAATAGAAGCATTTGGCTCTCCCTCTGATCGTTCACCAGAACGATCAGACTTCTCTGGATCGGTCACTAGACCGATCACAACAGGGAGTTCGTGCCAACTCCCTGATCGGTCTCCAGACCGATCCAGCTTCGACCAAATCGGCCCTATGCCTAGAGAATAGCCTTCCTAACCTTCTCTGACTCATTCTGGTCCCTGAGAACGAGCTCACGTGCCCTCTCCGACCAGTACACGCAATGCTCAGTCCCCCGGACCAAGACTTCGTGCCCAGCTTCACTCACCGGGACTTCATTCAACCTAGCTTCACTCACTAGGACCTGGCTTCACTCACCAGGGTTTCGGTCACCTAGCTTCACTCGCTAGGAACCGGCTTCACTCATTGAGATTTCAGTCACCTAGCTTCACTCACCAGGACCCGGCTTCACTCATTGGGATTTCCATCACCTGGTTTCACTCACTAGGACCTGACTTCACTCACCAGGATTTCAATTACCTGGCTTCACTCACTAGGACCCGACTTCACTCACCGGGATTTCATTCAACCTGGCTTCACTCACCAGGACCCGACTTCACTCGCTGGGATTTCATTCAACCTTGCTTCACTCACCAGGACCCGGCTTCACTCATCGGGATTTCAATCCCTTCATGCACAGCCCCCGACCAGGACTTAATTTGAATCCACTCAACCAAACTTAAATTGGTGTCAACACCAAAACAACAATCGGGTCAGGCTGCATCAACACTATGGTCACTACTAGTGCGATCAGTAGTGGTATGGGTACCAAACCGAACATTATGGGTACTTGATAAGTACCATTTTATTGACTATTTTTAATTGCTAAAATCCATGTTTGACCTATGTTTTTATTGCTTGATTGTGATTTTACCCTAGGTTTTAGGATTTCCTCTTATTTTGGACTTAATTGCAAATTTACACATTTTTGAATTATTTGGCCACTAATTTTCTGATATATTTTTGTAGGCATGAAAGGATCCTGGGCCTAGAGCATATTGGGTCAAACTCGAGTCGGAAGTGACCCGGATCGAATTATCAAGATTACGATTAATCCGAGCCGTTCGATTCAAGAGCGGCTAGATCTGAGCCATCCGGGACGATTTGAAGCAATCCGAGCTAGGGTTAGGGTTGATCAAGCACTCTGATCAAGATCTGAAGATTTCATCCCAATCAGAGCTAAATCAACCGTTGGATCAAGCTTGGAGGGCTCTAGATCGTCCATTCACAGATTAGGTTGATCTGGACCATCCGTTGCACATCTGGAGGATCCGAGCTACCACGAGGCAGATCCTGACCTCTGATCAAGATCCTCAAAGTTTGGCTCAAATCAGAGCAAGATCAGCCGTTGGATTTCCTCAAATCAATCTGGGCCGTCCGTGCTTAAGTATTTAATCAAATTTCCCAGCTGCTTCAGTCTTCGTCGCGTACTCGCCGCAGCTCGTTTGCCTTGGTTTCTTCCTCGTTTTTCTTCGTTTCTTCAGCAATTTCTTCGTTTTGAAGGCGTGACCACCTCGATTCGAGCTCATCCTTGAGTGACAGCAAGGAATCGGATTGAGGCTTAGTTAATTTTGGTTATTAGCAGTAGATTTCAATTCTGTCAATTCGTTTCTGAAATTCTGAGTAAATTTATGTAATGTTTCGTTTCTTAATAGTTTTTGCTTCGATTAGAGTTCTAATTTAGTGTTTCTATTAGCTAGATTGTTTGTGTAACGAACAAGTGTATTTGGATCAGTTTATTTAGCTTCAATTCGTTTCTGAAATTAGTTCCCTGTTGCGTGCCATTTCTTTTTCAGCGTATCAATTTTTGTTCATCCTGCGTATCAGCTTTCTTCTCTGAATTTCCCTTAGCTTCTGAATGCTTCAGTTTATCTCACATTTAGTTTGTTAAATTGGTTGATGTAGCTTCATTTCTGAGTTTGTTCAGCTCGAAATTTCTGCATACAGTCCGTTTCATCACCTATCAGCCCTGTTCCTGCACATTTCAGCTGAGTTCTGAATTCTTCAGATCATTTTGAATTCGATGAGTTTCTGGTTCCAATACCTGAGATGAAATACAACATTTGGTTAGTTAATAAGTGGGTTTGAATTTGTTTAGCCTTCAGTCTCAGTCATGCAAACTAGCTCAGCTTGTTGAGTGTCAATTCTCAGCTTGCGTTTCATCTCCAGTCCAGCCATGTTTCAGTTTTTTTTTCCTTTCTGCATTGATGTCGAATAACATTAGTGAATTCAGCTTGTTTTTCTGAGCTTAGATTGATGCAATCATGTTCAGTTCGTTCCATTAAATTCTGCATTTAAATTGCTGTTTTATCACTGCATTTGATTTCTGAAATCTGAATTCATCTCTGCTGAGACAGTTTCAGATTTATTTTCGAATTGTTCAGTTTATGATTGCTAAAGCTGCATCAATAGAATGTTGGCTCTTCTAAATCCATCTGAAAACTAGTTTGAGCAATTACCTTCAGCTAGCTTGTTGGATTGTTTGTATTTGCATCTGATTGGTTGCTGATTTCTGCTGTAATGCTCAGAGTTTCTGCATTTCAATTCTGAATTGAGCTAAGCGATTTAAATTCCTTCAGCCATTCTTGCTTATAACGTTGCATGAAGCTTTGCCTTACAAACTGAGTTGGTTTATGGCAGTTTTGGATTGGCAGTTTACAGATTAAGCAATTAGTATTGGTTTTGGCACATAAGCTTTCTCCCATGCGTATCAAGTAGTTTCATTGCTGCATTAGAAATCAAGTGAATGCGTCGGATTTGATAGATAAATTCAGTACAATCTGTGGTGCATCGTGAAATTGAATTCAGAATTGTTTTCCAAGTTTGGCTATTTTACATTGGTTAATTAAATCCATTATTAGTGAGTCCTTTAGTGCCAACTTCTTGTTTAGTTCATTCGGTTAAGTTTCTTCTCTTTTAATTGCGATTTCATTGCCGATTGCATTCCAAAACCACATTTTATTCGAAACCCAAATTTCACAAACGACACCTAAATACAAGCACGAATCACTCAACATCAACTAATCCCGAGGAAAAATACGACCTGTGGCCCCTTTACTACGTTTTCATATTTTGATTGCAAAACGGGTTTCCAGCATTTTATTCATATCTAAATTTGAGACCCACATTCGTGACAGTCTATTTGGGTCCGTCAGTACTACACATCTAGTGAGCGTAGTGAACTAAGATATTTCCATGACATCTCCAATGCAATTGGAGGAGCCTACAACTGAAATTTGTTAAGGCAATTTATGGTCCATGTGACTATGTGTCTTGATGTTTGGGCAAAGGGTTTAAGTTAGATTTTACCCTTGTATTTGATAAGTGTATTTGAGTGTGCAGGTTTTGTAGGATACACATAGACTTAACTTGACGGCTTCAGGTCCGGTGATGGATGGAGCATCCGAGGGACCATGGACAAGGTAGCAACGATGAGCTGAGGGAAGCGCACTTTGAGGCATACACGAAGGATGGTATGGAGATGAGGCACGGGCTTCTACATCCGATGGATGAGAGCCAAAGCGAAGAAGGCTTGAAGGCAACAATCAAAGTCGCGATGAAGAGTCAAGGGAGTTGTAAGGGTCCGAGTGCGAGTGAAACTGTACTCGGGAAGAGAAACCCTAGGTTTAGGATTTTACCAGTCGACTAGTGGAGGTCACAGAAAGATCAATCGACTGATCTTCTGTGCAGTTAACTGGTGTCAGCTAGATTCAAATGTTAGGTTGTAATGTTCGAATTCGACAGCTGGCAGTCAACTGATATTGGCACCAGTCGACTGGTAACAACTAGATCAACAACGAGCTCCATTTAAAAGTGCTTGGTTTTCTTGAGCAAGGTTAACGAAATTGATCTTGGTTAAAGGTCAATTAGTAGTCTAAGTGCTCAGGAGTTCTTGTTGAGGTTGTGGTGAGGTTTCTCCACCCATAAGGAGCGACACGAGCTAGTTGGAGGTTTTTTGGGGAGTCATCCACTGACGGATTGAGATCGTCCACCTTACAAACAGCCGTGGAGTAGGAGCGTCATCTCCGAACCACGTAAATTGGTTTGTCTTCTTGTTTATGTTAGTTTTAGTTTAATTATTATTCCGTCTATGCACTAACACGTGTAGGAATACTAGAACCGATGAGTTGAGAGTGACGAGCTATTCACCCCCCTCTAGCCGGCCTACGATCTCCTACAAGTGGTATCAGAGCGAAGGTCGCTCTCCATCGGACTAACCACCGAGGAAGCAAAGATAGCCGAGTTTGCGAGTCCACTAAAATTTGAAGGAGAGGATTTTTCTTGGTGGACGAAGAGAATGGAGATCTTCTTCAAGACAGATTAGGGCACAAGTATGGTCATCAAGGAACCATTTAAAGTCCCAAGAGACAAGCATGAGAAGAAACTCTGACCATGTTATTGGACGGAAGAACAACGATCACGATCAAAAGCTAACGGTAAGGTAATATCAACTTTAATCGATATTTTGCCTCCTATCATAATTAGTCATGTAGGAGAATACAAGAATGCTCACGATTTATCTAGCAAAGTCAAAATGGTTCTATGAGAAGAATCAAAACCTACATAAGAAGAGGAACCTTAGGAGAATGGCTCATTGGTTCAAGAGGAGGAGAAGGACTCATTGAATGAGGAGATGAGCTCAACATCGAAGGAGGAGAAAGAAAAAGAACAATCATTCACATCCTCAAGTGAAGTGGCACAAGATGATGAGGGATCATCCCCATCATCCAAGGTTGAAAAGGAAGCTAAGACAAATGAAGAAGAGATCATGGAAGTCAACTTTACGAGTGCCTCCACCAAAGCAAAATCAAAAGACCACATCATTTGCTTTGGATGCAATGAGAAGGGACACTATAAGGATAAGCGTCCATTGGGTAAGAAAAAGGAGATAAACCCTAATCTCAATCAAATTCATTTAAATTCTTATATGGGTTGTAGGGAGAAGAAGAAAAAGAAACACATTAGATGCTTCACGTGTGATGAGCAAGGCTATTGCCACACGAAGTGCCCAAGGAGTGGAGAACTCAGGAAATTGGCGCACTTGAAGAAGTGGGAGAAGAAGAAGAAAAAAAGCTCACATCAAGGGAGAGCATCAAGGGTAAGGGAGGTATACCCTAACTTGAAATGTAATTCAAATTTAAATTCCTCCATACATACTAGGAATAATGTAAATTATTTAACCATACATAATTTTGGATTCAAATATCATAATAGAAATAGGGTTAATAATGAATATCAAAATCCTAAGTAATCTATGCATCATGATAAACCTAGACATGATAAACCTAAGGACCAAGGTATAAATCGCAAGAAGGAGAGTCATATACCTAGACAAATGAGTAGGTCTAGGAATGTCCATGGTGGACATGTCAATTCTGGGTTTAAGAACCTATTAAGGGAAAATCAAGTTTTGAGGGCAAAGCTTGAGAAATTGGAGAAAGCCCTAGATAGATTTGCTAATGGATCTATGGGATTAGGTATGGTGTTGGGTGTAACGCCCCAAAATTTCCATCTTTAGTTCATAAAGTTCTTAGGATTATTTAAAGATGGTTTAGAAATATTCTAGATATTTTTAGGGACTTTTAGAATACTTTTATGGAACTTTTCGAGTTCGTTTAGTATTTTTAGTTCTTAAAGTCCTTAGAATTATTTAGAAATGGTTTAGAAATATTCTAGATATTTTTAGGAATTTTTAGAGTATTTTTATGGAATTTTCCGAGTCCGTTTGGTATTTTTGGAAAAAGAAAAAGAAAAAGGAAAAAAAAAGAAAAATTGGAAAAACCAATTAAGTGCAGCAGCCGGAGCTCGAACCCACCCACCACCAAACGGCCACAGCGCGCGACCAGCTCGGCTAGGGTATCAGCACAGCGAAATATGGAGAGACTAATATTTAAGTAGTAGTTAAGTTAATCCGCCCTTAAGTATAAATAGGTAATTAAAGAGAGTTGTTTTATTTTCTCTCAAACCCTCTCCCTCCCCAACAGCTGCGCCGACCCTCTCCCTCCCTCTCCTCTCTTGGGCGACACCACACCAAGGTCAAGAGGGCCGCCCGAGACCCCTTTTCCAAGAGATAATCCTATATTCGGGATCCCCGCGACGAGAGGAACGCGTAGACGTGAAGAATTCTCCGAGATCTTAAGTTTCTCTCGAGCTCTAGTCGTCAATCTTGGTTGTAAGTCCAAGATATCAATGTAAGTACTGCTCACCTGCAGTAAGAGGCGGTTTTACCGCGAGAATTTCCTTTAAAAGTTTTTAAAAGAGAATTTTTCCTTTTTGCTTTAGTTTTTGCATGTGATCTTAGTTTTTATATGCTTGTATATGTTTGATAAGCACCCTATATGAGATTAGGGACCAAGAAAAGCTATGAGAAAAGAAAAGAAGATAAAGATAAGAAAAGAGAAGGCCAAGGCCTTAAGAAATCCCCAAAAGTCAAGACTTAGGGATTTTTAGCACGCAAGGTGCTCCAGAAAATGCCAAGGCATTTACAGATAAGAAAGAAAAGAAAGAAAAGCTATTTTATTTTATAAGGCCAGTACCCGGCGTCCAAGGGCGTCGTTAAAGAAATCCAGGTGTCCAATTCCAAGGTCTTGGCCCTGGTAGACCAAGGTCTGCTCTATTAGGATTGGTGGCTCGCTACCCCAACCTTTTAGGGAACGCGCATTCAGATGGTACTTACGTCTTCAGTGGATCCAAGTGATTAGTATTTTCAAGTATATGCTTTAGCAAAGTTTTCGAAAATGTAAAGAGTTTTCAAAAGATAAAGAATAGCTAAAGTTTCAAGTTGAGCCAAGAAAAGTAAATTGAGATTATTTATTGCTTGAGTATGCATGTTTTGAGTTATACATGTTCTTAGTTTTTCTTTCAAGCATATTAGTATCTCATATGATTTTCAGTTTGATCTAGAAGCATGTATGCATATTTCGAGTTTTTGTGAGCTAGATAGTACTTACTAAGCTTTTTGCTTATAGATGCATTTCCTCTTATTGCAGATAAAGGTAAAGGCAAGCAATTCTGAAGGAGGACGACGAGGCGGTGCTGAGTAGAGTGTGTGTGGTGGCTGATTATGGAGAGATCCTTGAGACGAGACAATCTAGTTATTTGAATTGCAATGTTTGAGTTTTATTCAAATTTCAAGTTCTTGCTTTATGGAGATTATGGAGTATTTGAGTTTTGGATAGTTTTATATGCTAAATTCTTAGAGTAAAGATTCCATGTCATTTCCTTTAGCATATATATCCCCATGATTGCATTGGATGAGTAAAAGGATGAGTAGTTAGAAATATTGATACTTTGTTAGAGAAAAAGGTGTTTGTGCCAAGATAGTATCAATTTTCCTTTTGAAACAAGTTTCATTGCTTAATTATGTTTAGAAAGGTTGCATTCACATTTCATAATGCATTAGCAAGGTTGTAGAACTTATATTTGACGTCATGGATGCATAGGAGTCAAGATTGGTACAAACTCCATTGTTAAAGTTTAAACAAATTTGTTTAGTTTACTTTCCTTCATAAAAGTCCTAAAATTAAGTTTATGGATTCGTTTGATTGGTTAAATCGTTTAGGAAACTGAGATAGAGTATAGAAATGGTGTTGTAGGTTGATATGGCTCGAAACTGAGTGAGAGGTGGCCTTAAGAAGTCAGAGCCGAAACCTGAAAAAACTGCTCCCAGCCGTATCAGTCGACTGCCACGTCACCAGTCGACTGGTACGGGCAGTTTCAAAAGGGTGAGGCTGTTTTCAATGGGTTTTAATTACGAGATTGAGAAGGAAGTATGACATGGTATTATTATACATGATTGCTTAAGTTAGAATATAATTGTTAGCAGAATTTAAAAGAAAAAAAAAGATTTCCGCAATTTTCTTTAGTCATGTATAAGAGTTGAGGAGTAGAGTAAAGTAACGATCCGTCTAAAGGTAGAGAGAAGTCGGGTCGCTACAGGTGGTATCAGAGCAGGTCCCATTCTCCAGCATCACACACACATCAGCATCAACCTTGCCGTCTTCAAGTAAGAAAGCTTTAAGTTTCAGTTTTTTTCATTGCTCCTTTATTTAATTGCAGTATAGAGAAATGCTTAAGTACTACTCACATGTGCATAGAACAAGGAAGCATGTTTAATCCCTTAGTATCACGGAATCATGTTTAATCCCTAGAATGGATATCAGATTTCTAAGTAAGAAGACAAGTTTATACCTAGAGATGTAGTAGTGATTTCTTGTTCCCTTATGCATTATTAGATGGCAAGAAGAGGCCGAGCTCCTAATGCTAATAACAGAACTCTAGTTCAAGATAACAGTGAGCCTGGCACAGAACAGCCAAACCTGATGGCAGTCATTGCTCAAATGCAAGCCCAGATTACAGAATAACAGAAGACCATCGCCACACTGATGGCAAATCAGCACCCAGTGCCCCCTACACCACCCACAGCAGGAGTGGAGGACGTCCTTCATGTTGTGATCTTAGTATAGCAAGACCAAGGTCTTGATTTGCCCAAACACAAGGTTTGGAGGATTTTGGCA
Source organism: Boesenbergia rotunda (assembly GCA_024364735.1). Lineage (NCBI taxonomy): Eukaryota > Viridiplantae > Streptophyta > Magnoliopsida > Zingiberales > Zingiberaceae > Boesenbergia > Boesenbergia rotunda. The sequence continues at coordinate 740 of JAGFNQ010008118.1, read as the reverse complement.
TGTAAGGTGTCCGATAGAAGTTCTGAGTAAGACCAAGGTCTTACTAAGCCCAAGGACGAACTATAGGACTAAGAAATGAGATGAGAAACAAGACCAAGGTATTGTTGTATCCTAAAGCAAGTTTGAGAACATTACCGTTAAGTGTTAAGTTATACATTTGAGGACGCCCTAGAAAGGCCCAAAACGAGGAGCAAGCTCCTAGAAGGCAAGAAGCGTACCTCATTCAGTAGGAGAAACTGAAGCCAGGGAACTTCCCAGGCACAAGCAAACCATGGGATGCTTAAGCATGGTTCAAAACGTTGGAAAGAATAGTAGGGCTACTGGACTGGCATGAGGTAGAGAAGATAAAGTGTGCATCTTTCTGCCTTACGGGAGATGCTAGAATATAGTGGAAGAGAGTCAAGGCCAAGAGAAATGTCAGCCAGATGACATGGGCCGACTTCGAGACTGAGTTCTTCGAAGAATACTCTCACATGCAAGTAACCAACAAGCATTATGATGAATTCACGGAGTTCAGACAAGGAGAACTATCCGTGGATGAAGCAGTGAAGATGTTTAAGCGGTTAGCTCATCTGTGCCCAGAGCTAGTTAGCACAGAAAAAGAGGTAGTTAGGCTAATGCTCAAGATGTTAAGGCCTGAGATAGCGTTGAAGGGGGCTAGCGGTGTTAAGAGGCTGCAAACCTCCGAAGAACTAATAAGTAGTGCTTTGATCACTGAGCACTACTTAAACAGTATAAAG
>JAGFNQ010008117.1:92810-111440 GCA_024364735.1 Boesenbergia rotunda | reverse complement strand
AGTTTATGGATTCGTTGATTGGCTAAATTGTTTAGGAAACTGACATAGAGTATAGAAATGGTGTCGTAGTTTGATATGGCTCGAAACTGAATGAATGGTGGACTTAAGAAGCAAGAGCCGAAAACCTGTAAAACTGATTACAGGCGTACCAGTCGACTGCTACATCACCAGTCGACTGGTATGGGCAGTTTGAGTTGGGTGAGGCTTGTTTCAGTACGTATCAACTACGAGTTTTGAGAAGGAAAGTGTGATATGGTAGCATGCATGACTACTTAAGTTAGAATATAATTGTTAGAAGAATTTAAAAGAAAAAAAAGATTTCCGCATTTTACTTTTAGTCATGTATAAGAGTTGAGAAGTAGAGGAAAGTAACGATCCGTCTAAGGTAGAGAGAAGGCGGGTCGCTACAAAGATGACTTGAACATCGCAAGTCAAAGGAACATCGCACTTAAGCTGCAGTAAGAACATCACTGACATATCTATATGTAGACTACCATATGAAGTTTTACAGCCAGTCACTCCAATGAACTAGTTCCCTTAACTAGCATCCATGTTTATCTCCGGACATCTCAATGTCACCAGCCAGTGAGAATTAGCTGATTAGAGAATAACCCATGCTAGTCTCAACAGAATTGATAGTGTCCGTATTTATCAATTCATCGACTAGGGACAATTTCAATACTTCACAATTGCACATGTAGAGATAATCACTAGTTGTGAATTCATCACATATTCTCTCATGCTGTGAATTGTATTGCGGACATTCAGTAAATGAGTTTAAGATCTCAATCAAATACACAAACATGTATACTCAAATAGTGAATATTCATTTATTAGAATAAATGATTACAAGCATAAGGCGATTGCCTTAGGACACTTCTCTCATATCACAAACAAACTCCCACTTGGCCTAATGTCAATCGCTACGGTACCCAATATCATAGGCTCTAACATGACCCTCAAATTTGCTTTGAGGCAAAGCCTTACTTAAAGGATCCGCTAAATTCCTTTCAGTGGGAATTTTCTCAATTTGTATATCATTCCTACTTATAATCTCTCTAATCAGATGATAGCGGCGAAGCACAGGCTTGGATCGCTGATGAGACCTTGGTTCCTTTGCTTGTGCAATAGCACCATTGTTGTTGCAGTAAACCGGTATTGCTTCATCAATGGTTGGAACCACACCAAGTTCTGAGACAAACTTTTTGATCCAGACGGCTTCCTTTGCTGCTTCCGAAGCTGCAATATATACCGCTTCCGTGGTAGAATCCGCTACGGTGTCTTGCTTGAAACTCTTCCAACTTATTGTGCCTCCATTCAAAATAAATACGTATCCGGACTGAGATTTGGAGTCATCCTTATCTATCTGAAAATAGGCATCTGTATACCCACGTATTACCATATCACCTTCTCCATATATTAGGAACACATCCTTAGTGTTTCTTAAGTACTTGAAGATTGTCTTCACAGCTGCCCAATGATCCATTCCTGGATCAGACTAGTATCTGCTTGTGATGCTCAGAGCATACGATACATCGGGCCTAGTACATAACATAGCATACATGATAGATCCTATCGCGGATGCATGAGGAATCTTATTCATGCAAATCCTTTTGTCTTCTGTGCGCGGACACATATACTTCGAAAGGTTGATCCCATGCCTGATGGGAAGGTAACCTTTCTTGGATTCCGACATGCTAAACCTTTCTAGCACTCGGTCTATATATGTAGACTGCGAAAGACCAAGCAACCGTTTTGATCTATCTCTATAGATTCTAATCCCAAGGATATAGGTTGCTTCTCCCAGGTCTTCCATGGAGAAAGTTTTGGACAACCAAATTTTAACTGACTGTAAGACTGATATATCATTTCCTATAAGTAATATGTCATCAACATATAACACTAGGAATACGACTGCACTCCCACTATCCTTCTTGTACACACAAGGTTCGTCAGGATTTTGTGAGAAATCAAACTCTTTGATTGTCTCATCAAAACGGATGTTCCAGCTCCTAGATGCTTGCTTTAGTCCATATATGGATCGTCGAAGCTTGCATACTTTAGTTTCATTAACCGATGTGAAACCTTCAGGTTGTATCATGTATACATCCTCAAGCAGGTTTCCATTAAGGAAAGCTGTTTTCACATCCATTTGACATATCTCATATTCATAATGAGCTGCTATGGCCAGGAGCATCCGAATGGATTTAAGCATAGCTATTGGCGAATAGGTTTCGTCATAATCAATTCCTTGTTTCTGACGATATCCTTTTGCCACTAATCTAGCCTTAAAGGTAACAACATTACCTTCCATGTCGGTTTTCTTCTTGAAAACCCACTTGCACCCTATGGGCTTAATCCCTTCAGGTGGGTTAACCAAGTCCCATACTTGATTTTTGTACATGGAATCCATTTTCGACTTCATGGCTTCAAGCCATTTATCCCTTTCTGAATTTTTCAGAATATCTTCATAACTGATAGGTTCGTCATCGTTAATGAGTAACATGTCGTTCGATTCACTTATGAAAAATCCGTATCTCTTTGGAATATTGCGTGTCCTATCAGACCTACGAAGAAGTGGTGTTGTTTTAGATTCAACTGATAGCTCATCATTATAAGTTATTGGTTGTGGGTCTAGACTAGGTGTCTCTGTAATGTTTATTGGAGTTTCTTGAACTTCTTCAAGTTCAATGCTACTCCCACTGTTTTCTTGTAAAAGAAATTCTTTTTCTAGAAATACAATATGCCTTGAAACAATCACCTTTTATTCCAAGGGATGATAGAATTGGTAAGCTTTCGTTTCCTTAGGGTATCCAATAAATAGACATTTATTAGACATAGCATCTAATTTGTCTGATACAGTCCGCTTTACATAAGCAGGACAACCCCATATCTTTAGGTGAGATAAATGTGGTTTCTTACTATTCCACGTCTCATATGGAGTAGTAGAGACTACCTTAGTCGGGACTCTGTTTAGTAAGTAAATAGCTGTCTTAAGCGCATAGCTCCAAAAGGATTTTGGAAGAGTTGCATGATTCATCATAGATCTAACCATGTCCATCAAGGTTCGGTTACCCCTCTCAGATACACCATTATGCTGTGGTGTATATGGCAGAGTCCATTGAGACAATATCCCATTGTCCCTAAGATAATCTTGAAACTCTTGACTTAAGTATTCACCACCCCGATCGGATCGAAGTATCTTAATACTTTTGCCAAGCTGTTTCTCTACTTCACTTCTGAACTTTTTGAATTTCTCAAAAGCTTCAGATTTGTGTTTCATTAAGAACACATACCCGAATCATGAGTGATCATCGATAAAGGTAATGAAGTAGCTATAACTTCCTTGTGCAAGAGTTGACATTGGTCCACATACATCAGTATGTATTAGACCAAGCAATTCTCTCACTGGTTTACCTTTTCCGGAAAAGGGTAATTTGGTCATCTTGCCTTTTAAGCATGATTCGCATGTATCAAATGAACCGGGTTCAAATGATTCCAGAATTCCACATCGGTGTAATTTGGTCATGCGTTTCTTACTTACATGGCCAAGACAACAATGTCACATATAGGAGTCTATTTGATTATCTATTCGAGCACGTTTGTTGCTAACTTCGATATTGAAAATGTCACCGGATAAATCTAACGTGTAGATACCATTGCATAAAGTTCCGGTCCCATAAAGAACACCATTTAAAGTTATGTAACAGCAATTGTTACTAAATGTTAAATGATAACCCTTTTCATTCAAGCATGAAATAGATACAATGTTCTTTATTAACGAAGGAACAAAATAACAATTATCTAATTCTAAGACAAGTCCAGTAGGGAGCTATAGCAAATATGTTCCGATGGCAACAGCAGCAATCTTTGCTCCATTTCGAACTCGCAAATTCGCTTCTCCCTTGACGAGTCTTCTTCTATATCTTAGCCCCTGCATGTCATTACATATAAGTGAGCTACACCCAGTATCAAGTACCCAGGTGTCCGAGGAAATAGAGTGACATTCAATAACGAAGATACCTGAAGAGGATGGGGCATCGGATGCCTTCTTCTTCAAGGACTCAAGATAAACCTTACAGTTTCTTCGCCAGTGGCCCTCCTTGCCGTAGTGATGACAAGTGCCTTTTGGTGCCTTTTCAATCTTTTTGGTCTTTTTCTTCCTTCCCTTATTTTGTTCTTTGGGCTTCCTCTTAGAGCCTTTCTTTGAGGAACCAACTAACAGTACTGTCTTCTGATCCTGCTTTATAGAAGGCTTTATAGTCTTCAGCAGGTTAAGCAACTCAGGAATGGTAGTCTCCAGTTTGTTCATTCGATAGTTCATCACAAACTGTGAGTAACTCTTGGGCAAACAATGCAGAATTAAGTCAATACTTAGTTTGTGATCCATTGCAAATCCGAGTGTGCCTAGTCGCTCAATGTACCCCAACATCTTCAACACAAACTGTGAAACAGAAGTGCTTTCCGACATCTTAGAGGTGAAGAGGAGTCTGGAGACCTCAAACCTTTCGAATCTCGCCTGCTCGTCAAACAGCTCATGAAGATGGAAGACGATGGTATGAGCATCCATATGCTCATGCTGCTTTTGTAGCTCAGGTACCATAGCGGCCAGCATGATGCAACTCGCAAGTTCAGAATTAGCCACATGTTTCTAATAGGCCACTAACTGGTCTGGAGTTGCATATTCAGGAGGATGGTTGGGAAGTTGTTCTTCAAGGACATAAGCAAGCTTTTCTGCCTCTAGGACTATCCTCAGGTTTTGAAGTCAGTCCATAAGTTTGGCCCAGTCAGCTTATTGGTGTCCAAAATGGAACGTAAATTCAGAGAAGACATAATCAGGTGATTATCCTAGAAATACAAATTGAGGTTATGTGATGAGAATGATAAAGAATGCATCAATATACATTAATTAAATCCTATTTATTTTTCGAATTGAATAACCCTTTTTATCAATTCGGGAGATCGTAGGAACATTTCCAAATAGGTTGATATCCAACCATAGATAAGAACAACCATGGCTAGAGTCCATCAAGTTATTCTTAGCTATGAAGGTAGGTAATTATACCGAATACATATTATACATATGTAACTATCACATTATGCTATCAACTAATTGAATGTTTGCATAAAACATTGGGTTGTTAACTCATTAACAAGTATGCAACAATATACATAGCACCCAACTGCACCTCTCTTTACATCGACCTTGGTTGTGGCACAACAAATCGATGCTCTAAGCTTAAGGCTGACCCATTAATCAAGAAATAGTTTTAATATGGTTGGAGCTCATTCAACCGTTTAGTCGGGCTTGGATGTGTCCAACAACCAAAACTAAGGATTGACCTCTGACTCCAACTATATTAATCATAAACTAATTCCATGGTTTGAACATGTTGAGGTTCAAGCTGGGCATGGATGTGTCCATCAACCCAAACGAGAAACAAAACTCCGGTTCTAACCATATTAATGGAAGGTGTTGGCCTTAATATTTTGTAAGGGGTTTTGGGTCTCATCCTTTTCTTTTATGCACATTCATGACATATAATTATGTCATGTTCTAACGATTTCCTTAATAAAGTATGTATGTGACTTAATTTATCATGTCTCATTAATTAAATTAGGAACCAGATTTCCTAATTATAATTTCATACTTTATTCAAGGAATGTTTTGGGAAACAATTTCCTGAATTATCATAATTAATTTTGGAAATAATATGTTTAAGATTTTGATTTCTCTAAATCAAATCTTATTAAATTAAGAGACAGATTCCCTTAATTCAACCACATATTATTTTCATAAAAATCTTATTTAAGGAAATATACTCTATAGGAAACAATTTTTCTAATTAATTTTGGAGACAATAATATGTAAGAGCATCACCTCATAAATCAAATAAGGAAATTATCGTCTGAGAATCACCTCAAAAATCTCCAAGATTTGATCACATATTTTATTTATGGTCTGAGAATCCCCAAAAGATCTCCAAATTTTGGAGAAGAAAAGACCTCTTAAACTCTAGCAATCCTCTTATTCTTCTCTTCTTTTCTTCTTTCGGTTTCTCTAGGTTTGTGATTCGGTTTTAGGCTGAAGGGGCTCTAGAATTTCGGTGAGGGAGAGGAGGAAGAGGAAAGGTTTGGTGAAAGAGAATTGGGAGGTTTCTTGGTCGAAATGCCTAGGCATTTCCTCCTCTTCATGACCTTTTATGGTGAGTAAAGAGGCAAGCACCTCTTTAATAGTGTCTTTTCAATTTTTTTGTGTCTCTTCATCTTCATTCCCACTTATCTAAAATTCCCCATCCTCTTCTAATAGCACTCCCTTGCTAGGTGAATTGGTTACATATGCATTCTTAAGGCTTGGCTTTTCTTTGAGGTCCAAGGTTCAATCCTTGGCACCTCCTCTTCTTTTTGCTTTCTCTTCCTTTTATTATTTTTTTTTCTTTTTCCAAGCTCCCATAAGCAAAGCCCACCTAGAGAATGTTACTTATTTAATTCATACACATGTATATGCATTTCATTATTCATTCATACATGTGTAGGATACTTAAGCATAACATTAAATATAATACCTAAGCATAATTATCACACATCCACTACGTGTCAAGATAATGTCTAACATTTCTTTATTCGTAACTTTTCCCCCTAAATTCATAATATTATTCTTGGCCACATGTTCCATAATTACTACGCTAGAGTGGAAAATTTGGGCCGTTACAATCCACCCTCCCTTCTTAAAAGTTCGTCCTCGAACTTAAAATAACTCGGGACATTTTCATTTGTTCTGGTACTTCTTCTAACCATGCTATCTTTACGAAATAACACATAGGCTAGTATAAGGTTTCTGTCATTTTCTCCTATTATCTATCACTTATGTATATCACGTACAAGAAAAATATTTTCATTCTACTAAAATCTCTTTCTAGATGCTCTTACATTTTAAATTTATGTAGTCTTCTTGCTCTGCTGTTTAAACATTTTAGAACAATAAGATAGTATAACATCATTTTCATCATTTTTATGTATATACATGCATTTGTATTTTTTTCATTATAAGGTACGGTAAGGTACTACCCTAAGTTTCCATTTCCAGGTAAAAACATGGTTCCATAATTTTGTATTTGCATACTTAGTCATAAACATTCTTTATCGTTCTAGAACCATATAGGGTATCACATCTACTTGTATGGTTAGTCTAGGAACATTCCTATCATAAGTAAACATAAGCAAACATACTTAAATTATGTAAGGTAAGATCTTACTTGGAAGCGGCAGGATGCAGGCTTGATGTGTGTGTAGTGAGTTGGCAAACTTGGCTTTGATACCATACTGTAACGCCCGCCCCTTACCGTTAGGCGGCACGTTACCTTTAACCTTTTTTTATCTTACTTACTTATATCATTGCGTATGAATCTAACATTGCAGCGGAAATGAAACATAACTAATAGCATGTGCAACGATAAGGAAGTAATAACATCATATAACATCTAATAGCATCCATACTTAACTAAACTCCAAAAGAACTAGCAAGCATCATGTATAAAGTAGCAACATATGTCTTATTAGAAATAAGAACTAAGTTTATAGATGACACTAAAGTGGATCGATTAGTCAAGTCACACCACACACATTAGCCCTTCCTACAGCTTCCCTTTCTTTAGTAATTTCTATGTTGATCTGCAACATAAGCAAACAAACTATAAGTATGAAACTTAGTAAGCTCTTTCCTACTCACTAAATCCATACGTCACATGCATTTAAGAGACATATAACATTTCATGGATAGCATAAGATTCATAAGGCACATAAGATACATGAAGACATATAAACATAGAACATGTGCATTTCAAAACATTAGGATGCTCTTTGGAAAACATAGTAAATAATACTTTAAAATCATATACATCATCTTCTTTGGGGTCCCCGTTTTGTACCCATTCTTTCTTTTACGCGCATACCCCTATGTAGGATGCGAGGTAGCTAATCCCGACCTACAGGAGTCTACTTTCTAGGCTTACTATCTTTCAGCCTAGGGACAGCTTCGGTAGTCCAGAACCGTGGATCTTTTTCAACACCCGGTACAAGCCATTCTTTAAAGTAAAATACATATATGCATTCTTTTCTTTTCTTTCTTTCTTTCATATAGAACATGCATTCCTTTCTTTCTTTCTTTCTTTCATATTGCATGTACTATAGACATTCAATCATTCGTAATCATAAGCATACTTTCATATATAGAACATGCATTCTTTCTTTCTTTCATATTGCATGTACTATAGGTATTTAATCATTCATAAACATAGGCATACATTCATGGCATAATCATTAGCATAAATAGCAAGACATGGAAGGACCTTTCTTTTAACACATATAAGTGAAGCAACCATCATGCTAGTTTCATCAATACATCATACTTATAACATGCTTGTCTTAATTAAGGCAATATGCTAGTTTAATCTTTCTTTTCTCATCTTAATACATGCTGGCCGAAACTTCATAGCAAGGATATCATAGCATAAGAGTCATATAATCATGGAAATAAAAATATACATTACATAAGAGGTCATTTACAAGTACACCGGTAGTCTAGACTTCACTAAACACTAGTTTAGGTGCATGAATTATACTTGAACTTATTCTTAGCCTTTATTCTAGTAATTGGCCAAAATTCACAGTATGTATAACATGATATAAAAGTTCATATAACATGTAAACAAAATCATATTTTACCATTAAGGTCATATACAAGCATAAAGGTAGTCTAGGCTTCATTAAACACTAGTTTAGGGGCATGCTTTGTACTCGAACCTATTCTTAACCCCTATTCTTGTAATTTGTTGAAACTCACAGTAGGGATTTCATAGCATAATCATTCACATAACATGGGAATAAAAGCATATTTTTTATAAGAATTCATTCACAAGTGCAAAAGTAGTTTGTACTTCACCAAACACTAGTCTAGGTGTATGATCTAGAGTTCTACTTGGATTATCATGCATATGGGTACATGTAACATTTTTCTAAACATCAATACATAGAATGAAGGATGAGTTTAGGCTCAAACAACTTAGATAAGGTACTGACCCTAAGGTATAAATCATTTCCATCATGAAATAAAACACCCAATCACATGCATATCACTTGATTTAACCATAACTTCATGAAGGTCTATAAAAATCTGTTTTAAGGGATAATTTATGGTCCCTTGGAAGAATGTTACAGCGGTCCCTTAGCATAGATTTCACAAAATTTCGTGGCCTAAAACATTTATATAGCAAGGAAACAATCATTAGAACAATAGCCTACTTCATGCATCAACATTTATCCATTTCATGACTTGGCCGAATTCTTCCAAGTCCTTTACATCATGGAGGGCATTCAAATACCATGTATCCATCATATATTCATTACAAAAAGGTAATAATAATTTCATGAACACTTCCTTTAAGTTTTTGGACATAGAAAAGGGGGTATCCCTTTATGGCCGAAACTTCGCTCAAGGTTTTCTTCCATCCTCTTTCACCCAACATCACAAGAAAACATAAAAATCATAAAAACACATAAAAAAGCCATTATATTGAAGGTGAGGGAGTCTTACCACTTGTGCTTATGTTCCCAAAAGATCTCCAAATTTTGGAGAAGAAAAGACCTCTTAAACTCTAGCAATCCTCTTGTTCTTCTCTTCTTTTCTTCTTTCGGTTTCTCTAGGTTTGTGATTCGGTTTTTGGCTGCAAGGGGCTCTAGAATTTCGGTGATGGAGAGAGGAGGAAGAGGAAAGGTTTGGTGGAAGAGAATTGGGAGGTTTCTTGGTCGAAATGCCTAGGCATTTCCTCCTCTTCATGACCTTTTATGGTGAGTAAAGAGGCAAGCACCTCTTTAATGGTGTCTCTTCAATTTTTTTGTGTCACTTCATCTTCTTTCCCACTTATCTACAATTCCCCATCCTCTTCTAATAGCACTCCTTTGCTAGGTGAATTGGTTACATATCCATTCTTAAGGCTTGGCTTTTCTTTGAGGTCCAAGGTTCAATCCTTGGCACCTCCTCTTCTTTTTGCTTTCTCTTCCTTTTATTATTATTTTTCTTTTTCCAAGCCCGCATTACCAAAGCCCACCTAGAGAATGCTACTTATCTAATTCATACACATGCATATGCATTTCATTATTCATTCATACATGTGTAGGATACTTAAGCATAACATTAAATATAATATCAAAGCATAATTATCACACATCCATTACGTGTCAAGATAATGTCTAACATTTCTTTATTCGCAACTTTTTCCCCTAATTTCATAATATTATTCTTGGCCACATGTTCCATTATTACTACGCTAGAGTGGAAAATTTGGGGCGTTACAATCCACCCTCCCTTCTTAAAAGTTCGTCCTCGAACTTAAAATAACTCGGGACATTTTCGTTTGTTCTGGTACTTCTTCTAACCATGCTATCTTTACGAAATAACACATAGGCTAGTATAAGGTTCCTGTCATTTTCTCCTATTATCTATCACTTATGTATATGACGTACAAGAAAAATATTTTCATTCTCCTAAAATCTCTTTCTAGATGTTCTTACATTTTAAATTTATGTAGTGTTCTTGCTCTGCTGTTTAAACAATTTACAACAATAAGATAGTATAACATCATTTTCTTCATTTTCATGTATATACATGCATTTGTATCTTTTTCATTATAAGGTACGGTAAGGTACTACCCTAGGTTTCCATTTCCAGGTAAAAACATGGTTCCATAATTTTGTATTTGCATACTTAGTCATAAACATTCTTTATCGTTTTAGAACCATATAGGGTATCACATCTACTTGTATGGTTAGTCTAGGAACATTCCTATCATAAGTAAACATAAGGAAACATACTTAAATTATGTATGGTAAGATCTTACTTGGAAGCGGCAGGATGCAGGCTTGATGTGTGTGTAGTGAGTTGGCAAACATGGCTCTGATACCATACTGTAACGCCCGCCCCTTACCGTTAGGCGGCGCGTTACCTTTAACCTTTTTTTTTCTTACTTACTTATATCATTGGGTATGAATCTAACATTGCAGCGGAAATGAAACATAACTAATAGCATGTGCAACGATAAGGAAGTAATAACATCATATAACATCTAATAGCATTCATACATAACTAAACTCCAAAAGAACTAGCAAGCATCATGCATAAAGTAGCAACATATGTCTTATTAGAAATAAGAACTATGTCTACAGATGAAACTAAAGTGGATCGATCAGTCAAGTCACACCACACACATTACCCCTTCCTACTGCTTCCCTTTCTTTAGTAACTTCTATGTTGATCTGCAACATAAGCAAACAAACTATAAGTATGAAACTTAGTAAGTTCTTTCCTACTCACTAAATCCATACGTCACATGCATTTGAGAGACATATAACATTTCATGGATAGCATAAGATTCATAAGGCACATATGATACATGAAGACATATAAACATAGAACATGTGCATTTCAAAACATTAGGATGCTCTTTGGAAAACATAGTAAATAATACTTTAAAATCATATACATCATCTTCTTTGGGGTCCCCGGCTTTGTACCCATTCTTTCTTTGCGCGCATACCCCTATGTAGGATGCGAGGTAGCTAATCCCGACCTACAGGGGTCTACATTCTAGGCTTACTATCTTTCAGCCTAGGGACAGCTTCGGTAGTCAAGAACCGTGGATCTTTTTCAAGACCCGGTACAAGCCATTCTTTAAAGTAAAATACATATATGCATTCTTTTCTTTTCTTTCTTTCTTTCATATAGAACATGCATTCCTTTATTTCTTTCTTTCTTTCATATTGCATTTACTATAGACATTCAATCATTCGTAATCATAAGCATACTTACATATATAGAACATGCATTCTTTCTTTCTTTCATATTGCATGTACTATAGGTATTTAATCATTCATAAACATAGGCATACTTTCATGGAATAATCATTAGCATAAATAGTAAGACATGGAAGGATCTTTCTTTTAACACATGTAAGTGAAGCAGCCATCATGCTAGTTTCATCAATACATCATACTTATAACATGCTTGTCTTAATTAAGGCAATATGCTAGTTTAATCTTTCTTTTCTCAACTTAATACATGCTAGCCAAAATTTCATAGCAAGGATATCATAGAATAAGAGTCATATAATCATGGAAATAAAATCATACATTAATTAAGAGGTCATTTACAAGTACACCGGTAGTCTAGACTTCACTAAACACTAGTTTAGGTGCACGAATTATACTTGAACTTATTCTTAGCCTTTATTCAAGTAATTGGCCAAAATTTATAGTATGTATAACATGGTATAAAAGTTCATATAACATGTAAACAAAATCATATTTTACCATTAAGGTCATATACAAGCATAAAGGTAGTCTAGGCTTCATTAAACACTAGTTTAGGGGCATGCTTTGTACTCGAACCTATTCTTAACCCCTATTCTTGTAATTTGTCGAAACTCACAGTAGGGATTTCATAGCATAATCATTCACATAACATGGGAATAAAAGCATATTTGTCATAAGAATTCATTCACTAGTGCAAAAGTAGTTTGTACTTCACCAAACACTAGTCTAGGTGTGTGATCTAGAGTTCTACTTGGATTATCATGCATATGGGTACATGTAACATTTTTCTAAACATCAATACATAGAATGAAGGATGAGTTTAGGCTCAAACAACTTAGATAAGGTACTGACCCTAAGGTATAAATCATTTCCATCATGAAATAAAACACTCAATCACATGCATATCACTTGATTTAACCATAACTTCATGAAGGTCTATAAAAATATGTTTTAAGGCATAATTTAAGGTCCCTTGATGAATGTTAAAACAGTCCCTTACCATAGATTCCACAAAATTTTGTGGCCTAAAATATTTATATAGCAAGGAAACAATCATTAGAACAATAGCCTACTTCATGCATCAACATTTATCCATTTCATGACTTGGCCGAATTCTTCCAAGTCCTTTACATCATGGAGGGCATTCAAACACCATGTATCCATCATATATTCATTACAAAAAGGTAGTAACAATTTCATGAACTCTTCCTTTTTGTTTTTGGACATAGAAAAGGGGGTATCCCTTTATGGCCGAAACTTCGCTCAAGGTTTTCTTCCATCCTCTTTCACCCAACATCACAAGAAAACATAAAAATCATAAAAACACATAAAAAATCCATTATGTTGAAGGTGAGGGAGTCTTACCACTTGTGCTTATGTTCCCAAAAGATCTCCAAATTTTGGAGAAGAAAAGTCCTCTTAAACTCTAGCAATCCTCTTGTTCTTCTCTTCTTTTCTTCTTTCGGTTTCTCTAGGTTTGTGATTCGGTTTTGGGCTGCAAGGGGCTCTAGAATTTCGGTGAGGGAGAGGAGGAAGAGGAAAGGTTTGGTGGAAGAGAATTGGGAGGTTTCTTGGTCGAAATGCCTAGGCATTTCCTCCTCTTCATGACCTTTTATGGTGAGTAAAGAGGCAAGCACCTCTTTAATGGCGTCTCTTTAATTTTTTTGTGTCTCTTCATCTTCTTTCACACTTATCTACAATTCCCCATCCTCTTCTAATAGCACTCCCTTGCTAGGTGAATTGGTTACATATGCATTCTTAAGGCTTGGTTTTTCTTTGAGGTCCAAGGTTCAATCCTTGGCACCTCCTCTTCTTTTTGCTTTCTCTTCCTTTTATTATTTTTTTTCTTTTTTCAAGCCCGCATAACCAAAGCCCACCTAGAGAATGCTACTTATTTAATTCATACACATGTATATGCATTTCATTATTCATTCATACACGTGTAGGATACTTAAGCATAACATTAAATATAATACCTAAGCATAATTATCACACATCTACTACGTGTCAAGATAATGTCTAACATTTCTTTATTCGCAACTTTTCCCCCTAAATTCATAATATTATTCTTGGCCACATGTTCCATTATTACTACGTTAGAGTGGAAAATTTGGGGCGCTACACCCTTACCCTTGTAGCTCCCCCTTTTGTGAGCTTCTCATATTTTCTTCTTTTTCCCATCTTCTCAAATGTTCCATCTTCTTGAGCTCTCCTTTTCTTATACATTGAGTGTGATAATGTCCTAGCTCCCCACAAATATAGCACCTAGTGTGCTTCTTTTCTCTCTTTTCCCTACCACCCATGTTAGATTTAAAAAGAATTGAGTTGGGTTTAGGATTTACCTCCCTTTTACCTAATGGACAGTTGTCCTTATAGTGCCCCTTCTTATTGCATCCAAAGCATATGATATGATCCTTTAATTTTGCTTTGGTGGAGGTTGGAGCTTATTCTTGCTCCGGTAAGGATGAGAGTCTCTCCTCCCCCTCAATCCTTGAAGTTGAAATCTCTTCTTCTTTTCTTGATGAGGTGGATGATCTTTCACTTGATTGTGCCTCTTCACTTGATGAGGATGACAACTCTTTTTCTTTTCCCCTTTCTTGGTGTAACACCCTAAAATTTTCATATTGAAGTTCTTAAAGTCCTTAGAACTATTTAAAAATGTTTTAGAAATATTCTAGTTATTTTTAGGAATTTTTAGAATATTTTTATGGAATTTTCCGAGTCCGTTTAGTATTTTTAAAAAAGGAAAAACTTTAAAGGGCAGCAGGGGGGTTCGAACTCGCGACCACAGGAGGAGCAAGCCCTTAAGGGCGCGCAAGTGACCGGCTGGGCTAGGGTATCAAGCACAACAAAAGGCGGAGAGAAATAATTTTATAGAGTAGTTAAGTTTTTTCATGAAGAGGTATTTAAACCCCGCTTAAGTCGCGTGAAACCCTTGGAGGAGAATTTTCGGCTGCGTGCGAGAAGGGGGCGACGGAGGGGCGGCGAAAACAAAAAGAGAACCTAGGTTTTCTTTCCTCCTCTCCTCTTCTAAGGAGCGCCGGCTAAGGGAATCTCAAGGGGGTCGGAGCGTTTCATTCGTCTCGACAAGAAGAACACGTAGGCGCGGACGGTTCGTAGAGATCTCAAGTTTCACCCGAGCCCTAGTCGTCTAATTTCGGTTGTAAGTCCAAGAAATCAAGGTAAGTACTGCTCACCTGCAGTAAGAGGCGGTTTTCCGCAAGTTTTTCCCGTTAGAAAGTTAAAAATGTAATTTTCCTTTAGTTTATGATTTTGCATGTAACTCTAGTTTAATCCATGCTTGTATAAGTTTAATTAAGTACCCTATATGAGGTTGGGGTCTAAGGAAAGGTTATGAGAAAAGAAAAGAGAAGATAAAGATAAGAAAAGAAAAGGCCAAGGCCTTAAGAAATCCCCAAAAGTCAAGACTTAGGGATTTGGGCACACAAGGTGCTCGTTAAAATGCCAAGGCATTCAAGATAAGAAAAAAGTAAGTATTTTATTTTCTAAGGCCAGTACCCGGCGTCCGAGGGCGTCGTTAAAGAAATCCAGGTGTCCAATTCCAAGGTCTTGGCCCTGGTAGACCAAGGTCTGCTCTATTAGGATTGGTGGCTCGCTACCCCAACCTTTTAGGGAACGCACATAAGATGGTACTTACGTCTTAAGTGGATCCAAGTGAGTATTATTTTCAAGTATATGCTTTAGCAAAGTTTTCCTAAAGTTTAAGGAAGTTTTCTAAAAGTTAAAGAAAGATTTAAAGTTAAAGAATTACTAAAGTTTCATGTTAAGCCAAGAAAAAGTGAGTTAAGACTTATTAATGCTTGAGTATGCATGTTTTGAGTTATACATGTTTTAGTGTTTCTTTTAAGCCTAAAAGTATCTCATGTGATTTCACATTGTTTAAAAAGCATGCTTGCACATTTCGAGATTTTGTGAGCTAGATAGTACTTGCTAAGCTTTATGCTTATTAGTTGCATTTCCTCTTGCTGCAGGTAAAAGGTAAAGGCAAGCAATTCTGAAGGAAGGCGACGAGGCGGTGCTGAGTGACGTGTGTGTGGTGGCTGACCTTGGAGAGGTCCTTGGGACGAGACAGTTTAGCTTATTTGAAATGCAATGTTTAAGATTTCTAAATTTCAACTTATTGTGTTATGGAGTTTATTAAACATTTATGCTTCGGATAGTTTTACATGCTTAATTTTGTAGAATGAAGATTTCATGTCATTTCAATTAGTATGCATACTTTTGTGAATGCACTAGATGCGCAAGGGCATGAGTAGTTTAGCATGTGGATACATTGCATTTTAGACTTATTCTTGAGCTTATTATTCCCTTTTGGACTAGGTCCTAATTGTACTTAAAATGCTTGTAAATTCGGTAGAAAAGTAAGATTTACATTCTATGAAGTTCTAGAAATGTTATAGAATTTTATAAGTGGAGTTTGGATAGGGATGTTGCTAGTCTCCTTTTGAATTAAGTTTTGTTGCTTTAAATATGCTTAGAAAAGTTGCATTCATATTCCATAATGTTTTTGTAATGTTATAGAACCCTGTGTGATGAGTTTAAATTGTTAGGATTGCTAGTAATGTACCATTGTATTATGCATGACTATTAAAGTTAGAATCTCATTCTTAGATAGATTAAATACAAAAAAAAGAAAGTTCCGCATTTTTAGTCGTGCATTAGAGTCAAGAAGTAGACAAAGTAACGGTCCGTCAAAGGTAGAGAAGGCGGGTCGCTACAGTTGGTATCAGAGCAGTTCCCATTCTCCAGCATCACACA
Organism: Boesenbergia rotunda; assembly: GCA_024364735.1. Classification (NCBI taxonomy): domain Eukaryota; kingdom Viridiplantae; phylum Streptophyta; class Magnoliopsida; order Zingiberales; family Zingiberaceae; genus Boesenbergia; species Boesenbergia rotunda. The sequence goes on along the minus strand of JAGFNQ010008117.1, from coordinate 94,796 downwards.
CACATCAGCATCAACCTTGCCGTCTTCAAGTAAGAAAGCTTTAAGTTTCAGTTTTCTATTGCTCCTTTACTTAATTGCAGTATAGAGAAATGCTTAAGTACTTACTCATATGTGCATAGAACAAGGAAGCATGTTTAATACCTTAGTATCACGGAATCATGTTTATTCCCTAGAATGGATATTAGGTTACTAAGTAAGAAAACAAGTTCTATACCTAGAAATATAGTAGTGAATCTTGTTCCCTTATGCATTATTAGATGGCAAGAAGAGGCCGAGCTCCTAATGCAAGGAACAGAACTCCAGTTCAAGATAACAATGAGCCTGGCACAGAACAGCCAAACCTGATGGCAGTCATTGCTCAAATGCAAGCTTAAATTACAGAACAACAGAAGACCATCGCCACACTGATGGCAAATCAGCACCCAGTGCCCCCTACACCACCCACAGCAGGAGTGGGAACTCCAGTGGTGGCTGAAGTTCCACCAGTCACACAGGAGACCCCTGCCGTAAACCGAAGACAAGAAGCATACCTCGTCCAGTGGCAGAGGCTGAAACCCGAAAGCTTCTCAGGCATGACTGAGCCCTGGGATGCCCAGGCTTGGTTCAAGACTTTAGAGAGCACAATGGAGCTTCTTGACTGGCCAGAAGTCGAGAAGGTCAAATGTGCCTCCTTCTGCCTAACTGGAGATGCTCGTATGTGGTGGGAGCGAGTTAAGAGTAAGAGGATAGTCAACCAGATGAGCTGGACAGATTTCGAGCAAGAGTTCTATGAGGAGTTCTTCCACATGCGGGTTACCAACAAGCACTACGAGGACTTCATGGAGTTCAGACAAGGTAACCTACCAGTGGGAGAAGCAGTCGCGAAGTTCAACAGACTAGCTCGGCCTCTGCCCCAGAGCTAGTCAGCACAGAGAAGGAGCGAGTCAGACTGATGCTCCGCATGCTGAACCCCTGAAATAGCACTCAACGTGAACAGCGGACGCACCGACCCCGGACCAGCGAGGAGTTGTCAGTAGTGCTCTAATCTCAGAGCACTATCTGAATAGTATCAAGGCACAGCAAACACAGCAGAAGCCAGTCCTGATTGAGAACAAGACAACCGGAGGCCAGAAGCCTCAGTCAAATAACCAGAACTGGAAGAACAAGAACCACAAAAGGAAGCAGTGGCCTGGCAGCCAAAAAGGAAACCCAGAGAACAAGCAAGCTAGGTATCCACCTTGTCCTAAGTGTGGGAGGACCCATCCAGGAGCATGCCTTTTGGGTGTAACTGGATGCTACTCATGTGGACAAGAGGGACACATATCCACAGACTGCCCAAACAAGTTTAAGGTACTTCCTCAGCAGTCCGTACAGTATGGAGGCAAGCCTCAGTTACATTACATGCCTACTATACTGGAGGGACCTCAGATCAGTCAGGGAAGGTTGGAAGCAGCACCAGTTCCAACCAATGCCAGAGTCTTTTCCCTCACGAAGGAAGAAGCTGCCAGCGCCTCCACGGTCGTAACAGGTCAAATAGTTATTTTTCAGCATTTAGCTACTACACTGTTTGACACTGGGGCGACCCATTCTTTCGTATCAGTACCTTTTGCTAGTAAGTTACAGGTGCCTGCAGAGGGTTGGGAGTCCAGATTCCTGACAACTCTCCCTTCAGGGGAGATCATGGAATCCACCCAGCGGCTCCGGGCTGTGCCAATCAAGATTTCAGACCGAGAGCTATATGTCGATCTGATAGTCCTTGCGATGCAAGACTTCGACATCATACTGGGCATGGATTTCCTCAGTAAGTACAGCGCTTCAGTGGACTGTCGCCGGAGGAAGGTGGTTTTCAGTCCAGAAGGAGAACCACCGTTTGAATTTCAAGGAGCCCCAAGGAGGAAGACTCAGAAATTCCTCTCAGCCTTGACAGCCCACCAGATGCTAGAGCAAGGGTGTGCTGGTTTTCTTGCACGCATAGTGGACATAGAAGCAAAGGAAGAGCGCAAGCAG
>JAGFNQ010008117.1:0-87379 GCA_024364735.1 Boesenbergia rotunda | reverse complement strand
TGATTAGAGAATAACCCATGCTAGTCTCAACAGAATTGATAGTGTCCGTATCTATCAATTCATCGACTAGGGACAATTTCAATACTTCACAATTGCACATGTAGAGATAATCACTAGTTGTGAATTCATCACAAATTCTCTCATGCTGTGAATTGTATTGCGGACATTCAGTAAATGAGTTTAAGATCTCAATCAAATACACAGACATGTATACTCAAATAGTGAATATTCATTTATTAAAGTAAATGATTACAATCATAAGGCGATTGCCTTAGGACACTTCTCTCATATTACTAACAAACTCCCACTTGGCCTAATGCCAATCGCTACGGTATCCAATACCACAGGCTCTAACATGACCCTCAAACTTGCTTTGAGGCAAGGCCTTAGTTAAAGGATCCGCTAAATTCCTTTCAGTGGGAATTTTCTCAATTTGTATATCATTCCTACTTATAATCTCTCTGATCAGATGATAGCGGCGAAGCACATGTTTGGATCGCTGATGAGACCTTGGTTCCTTTGCTTGTGCAATAGCTCCATTGTTGTCGCAATAAACCGGTATGCTTCATCAATGGTTGGAACCACACCATGTTCTGAGACAAACTTCATGATCCAGACTGCTTCCTTTGCTGCTTCCGAAGCTGCATATATTTCGCTTCCGTGGTAGAATCCGCTACGGTGTCTTGTTTGGAACTCTTCCAACTTATTGCGCCTCCATTCAAAGTAAATATGTATCCGGAACTGAGATTTGGAGTCATCCTTATCTGTCTGGAAACTGGCATCTGTATACCCACGTATTATCATATCTCCTTCTCCATATATTAGGAACACATCCTTAGTTCTTCTTAGTACTTAAGGATTGTCTGACAGCCGCCCATGAATCCATTCCTGGATCAGACTGGTATCTTGCTTGTGACGCTCAGAGCATACGATACATTGGGCCTAGTACATACATAGCATACATGATAAGATCCTATCGCGGATGGCATAAGGAATCTTATTCATGCAAATCCTCTCGTCTTCTGTGCGCGGGACACATAGACTTTGAAAGGTTGATCCCATGCCTGATGGGAAGGTAACCTTTCTTGGATTCCGACATGCTAAACCCTTTTAGCACTCGGTCTATATATGTAGACTGCAAAAGACCAAGCAACCGTTTTGATCTATCTCTATAGATTCTAATCCCAAGGATATAGGTTGCTTCTCCCAGGTCTTTCATGGAGAAAGTTTTGGACAACTAAATTTTAACCGACTGTAAGACTGATATATCGTTTCCTATAAGCAATATGTCATCGACATATAATACTAGGAATACGACTGCACTCCCACTAACCTTCTTATACACACAAGGTTCGTCAGGATTTTGTGAGAAATCAAACTCTTTGATTGTCTCATCAAAACGGATGTTCCAGCTCCTGGATGCTTGCTTCAGTCCATATATGGATCGTCGAAGCTTGCATATTTTGGTTTTATCAACCGATGTGAAACCGTCAGGTTGTATTATGTATACATCCTCAAGAAGGTTTCTATTAAGGAAAGCTGTTTTCACATCCATTTGCCATATCTCATAATCATAATGAGCTGCTATGGCCAGAAGCATCTGAATGGATTTAAGCATAGCTACTGGCGAATAGGTTTCGTCGTAATCAATTCCTTGTTTCTGACGATATCCTTTTGCCACTAGTCTAACCTTAAAGGTAACAACATTACCTTCCGTGTCGGTTTTCTTCTTGAAAACCCACTTGCACCCTATGGGCTTAATCCCTTCAGGTGGGTTAACTAAGTCCCATACTTGATTTTCGTACATAGAATCCATTTTCGACTTCATGGCTTCAAGCCATTTGTCCCTTTCTGAACTTTTCAGAACATCATCATAACTGATAGGTTAGTCATCGCTAATGAGTAACACGTCGTTCGATTCACTTACGAGAAATCCGTATCTCTCTGGAATATTGCGTGTCCTATCAGATCTACGAGAGTGGTGTTGTTTTAGGTTCAACTGATAGCTCATCATTATGAGTTATTGGTTGTGGGTCTAGACTAGGTGTCTCTGTAATGTCTATTGGAGTTTCTTGAACTTCTTCAAGTTCAATATTACTCCCACTATTTTCTTGTAAAAGAAATTTTTTTTCCAGAAATACAGCATGCCTTAAAACAAACACTTTTTGTTCCAAGGGATGATAGAATTGGTAACCCTTTGTTTCCTTAGGGTATCCAATAAATAGACATTTATCAGACTTAGCATCCAATTTGTCTGATACAGTCCGCTTCACATAAGCAGGACAACCCCATATCTTAAGGTGAGTTAAGTGAGGTTTCTTACTATTCCACGTCTCATATGGAGTAGTAGAGACTACCTTGGTCGGGACTCTGTTTAGCAAGTAAACAGCTGTCTTAAGTGCATAGCCCCAAAAGGATTTTGGAAGAGTTGCATGGTTCATCATAGATCTAACCATGTCCATCAAGGTTCGGTTACGCCTCTCAGATATACAATTATGCTGTGGTGTATATGGCGGAGTCCATTGAGACACTATCCCATTGTCCCTAAGATAATCTTGAAACTCTTGACTTAAGTATTCACCACCCCGATCAGATCGAAGTATCTTAATACTTTTGCCAAGCTGTTTCTCTACTTCACTTCTAAACTCTTTGAATTTCTCAAAGGCTTCAGATTTGTGTTTCATTAAGAACACATACCCAAATCGTGAGTGATCATCGATAAAGGTAATGAAGTAGCTATAGCCTCCTTGTGCAAGAGTTGACATTGGTCCACATACATCAGTATGTATTAGACCAAGCAATTCTCCCACTGGATTATCTTTTCCGGAAAAGGGTAATTTGGCCATCTTGCCTTTTAAGCATGATTCGCATGTATCAAATGAACCGGGTTCAAATGATTCCAGAATTCCACATCGGTGTAATTTGGTCATGCGTTTCCTACTTATATGGCCAAGACGACAATGCCACGTATAGGAGTCTATTTGATTATCTATTCGAGCACGTTTTTTGCTAACTTCGATATTAAAAATGTCACCGGATAAATCTAACGTGTAGATACTATTGCACAAAGTTCCGGTCCCATAAAGAACACCATTTAAAGTTATGTAACAACAATTGTTACTAAAAGTTAAATGATAACCCTTTTCATTCAAGCATGAAATAGATACAATGTTCTTTATTAACGAAGGAACAAAATAATAATTATCCAACTCTAAGACAAGTCCAGTAGGGAGCTTTAGCAAATATGTTCTGAAGGGAACAACAACAATCTTTGCTCCATTTCCAACTCGCAAATTCGCTTCTCCCTTGACGAGTCTTCTTCTATTCCTTAGCCCCTGTATGTCATTACATATATGTGAGCTACACCCAGTATCAAGTACCCAGGTGGTTGAGGAAATAGAGTGACATTTAATAACGAAGATACCTGAAGAGGATGGGGCATCGGATGCCTTCTTCTTCAAGGACTCAAGATAAACCTTGCAGTTTCTTCGCCAGTGACCCTCCTTGCCACAGTGATGACAAGTGCCTTTTGGGGTCTTTTCAGCCTTTTTGGCTTTTTTCTTCTTTCCCTTATTCTGTTCTTTGGCCTTCCTCTTAGAACCTTTCTTCGAGGAACCAACTAACAGTACCGTCTTCTGATCCTGTTTCACAGAAGGCTCTATAGTCTTCAGCAGGTTGAGCAACTCAGGAATGGTAGTCTCCAGCTTGTTCATCCGATAATTCATCACAAATTGTGAATAACTTTTGGGCAAACAATGCTGAATTAAGTCAATACTTAGTTCATGATCCATTGCAAAACAGAGTGTGCCCAGTCGCTCAATGTACCCCAACATCTTCAACACAAACTGTGAGACAGAAGTGTCTTCCTGCATCTTAGAGGTGAAGAGGAGTCTGGAGACCTCGAACCTTTCGGATCTCGCCTGCTCGTCAAATAACTCATGAAGATGGAAGATGATGGTATAAGCATCCATATGCTCATGCTGCTTTTGTAGCTCAGGTACCATAGCGGCTAGCATGATGCAACTCGCAAGTTCAGAATCGGTCACATGTTTCTGATAGGCCACTAACTGGTCTGGAGTTGCATCTTCTGGAGGACGGTTGGGAAGTTGATCTTCAAGGACATAAGCAAGCTTTCCTGCCTTGAGGACTATCCTCAGGTTTCGAAGCCAGTCCATGATGTTTGGCCTAGTCAGCTTATTGGTGCCCAAAATGGAACGCAAATTCAGAGAAGACATGATCAAGTGATTATCCTAGAAATACAAATTGAGCTTATGTGAGAAGAATGATAAAGAATGCATCAATATACATTAATTAAATCCTATTTATTTTTCGAATTGAATAACCCTTTTTATCAATTCGGGAGATCGTGGGAACATCTCCAAATAGGTTGATATCCAACCATAGATAAGAACAACCATGGCTGTGGCCATCAAGTTATTCTTAGCTATGAAGGTAGGTAATTATACCGATTACATATCACATATATGTAACTATCACTTTATGCTATCAACTAATTGAGTGTTTGCATAAATTATTGGGTTGTTAACTCATTAACAAGTATGCAACAATATACATAGCACCCAACTGCACCTCTCTTTACATCGACCTTGGTTGTAGCACAATAAATCGATGCTCCAAGCTTAAGGCTGACCCATTAATCAAGAAATAGTTTTAATATGGTTGGAGCTCATTCAACCGTTTAGTCAGGCTTGGATGCGTCCAACAACCAAAACTAAGGATTGACCTCTGACTCTAACTATATTAATCATAAACTAATTCCATGGTTTGAACATGTTGAGGTTCAAGCCGGGCATGGATGTGTCCATCAACCCAAACGAGAAACAAAACTCCGGTTCTAACCATATTAATGGAAGGTGTTGGCCTTAATATTTTGCAATGGGTTTTGGGTCTCATCTTTTTCTTTCTAAGCACATTCATGACATATAATTATGTCATGTACTAACGATTTCCTTAATAAAGTATGTATGTGACTTAATTTATCAAGTCTCATTAATTGAATTAGGAACCGGATTTCCTAATTCTAATTTCATACTTTATTCAAGGAATTATTTTGGGAAATAATTTCCTAAATTGTCATAATCAATTTCGGAAATAATATGTTTAAGCCTTTGATTTCTCTAAATCAAATCTTATTAAATTAAGAGACAGATTCCCTTAATTCAACCATATATTATTTTTATGAAAATCTTATTTAAGAAAACTCTATAGGAAATAATTTTCCTAATTAATTTTGGAGACAACAATATGTAAGAACATCACCTCTTAAATCAAATAAGAAAATTATCGTTTGAGAATCACCTTAAAATTTCCAAAATTTGATTACATATTTTATTAATGGATTTATTAATTACAACAAATTATTTTCTTTGGGTGGCTCCCCGAGGCTCAGATACATAAAAAAAAAGAAATTTGTTGTAAATCTAATTTGGTCCGCTCCCCGAGGTGTAACCAAATTAAACATGATAATTTTATTCAAAAAAAAGAAATTAAATTACAACAACTAACTTTAAATTGGACGGCTCCTCGAGGCTCAATCCAAAATAAAGAATTTTGTTAATAATTTAAAACCAATTCGAATTTAATTGTCAATTAATGATCCATAAATTTGTCTAGACTTTCTTGAAAGAAAGTGCCCAAAATTGTGAGATTTCATAATAGGTTTTCAGAATAATTGTAAGTTTCTGGTACAAAGAAAATTTACATATTTCCAAAATTGGAAAATTTCCAAAATAGGAAATTTCCAAAATTGAAAAGTTTCCAAAAATGGGAAGTTTCCAAAAATGAGAAGTTTTCACAATTATCATAAAATTTCAGAAACTAGGATATTTCAAAAGTTTGCGAAATTTCATGAGGATTTCCAAACTTTGAAATTCCTAAATCTAAAATTTATCATAATTGGAAAGTTTCCATAATTGAATTTTTTTTCAAAATTGAGATCATGACAAAGTTTTTCGCAAAACAATTATATGATTATGTCGAACACTAACCGGCTCTGATACCACTGTTGGGACCGGGTGCATGTTGACATGGATGCGGGTTCGTAATTTTAAAATTTATTACGTGCAGCGGAAGATTTAGCATAAATAATTTCCCAAATTATTTAACCGCACATCTAAGCATGCAACCTTATATTGTGCAGACATGATCATATATTAAAATTTTATAAAAAGTAAACTAATTTACTTAATACCTCGCGTAACTCGAAGGAAGGGACGAGATCCAACCGTAAGCGTCCCTTGGAAGCTCCGCTTCTATTCGCGTCCACGCCGAGTTTTCTTCGGGATGACTTCGCAAAGCCACGAGTTTCGTGCCGACAAGAACTACTAGATTCTCCAAAGGCACGACAAGAATACCAAGAGAGAGATGGGAAGGCTAACCACCAAACGAAGAACGGAATTAAGATTCTGGGAGGAAGGAAGAAGTTGCGCCCGCTTCTTCTTCTTCTTCGGCAGCTGCTTGGTGGATGAAGCTCACGGCAACAAATGGGTCCTCCTTTTAGGGCCAGCGGCACTAGAGGAGGGAGAGGGAGAGAAGAAGAGAGAGAGAGCTTATTTCTAGATCTCTTAGATTAATCTCCAAGTTTTGCCTTGGTTCCTTTATATAGTAGCCTCTCAATCGCCAAGTCTCCTTTTTATTAAATAAATTTTCATAAGAAATTTATCATATAAATTTTTCTATGAATTATTCTATCATGCCAAGTTTTTATCATAATTTAATTTATGATAAAAACAACCATGTCTCCCTCTTCTTATGAAAAGAAATTTCTTTATATAAATTTCTTTATATAAATTTCTTTATCATGGTAAATCAATATATTATTAATTTTATAAAATAAAATAAACCAATCCATGGTTCATTTTAATTTCCATGAAAAATAAATCTCTTTATATAAATTTCTTTATCCATAATTTTACAAACCACGCTCGGTTTATTTTATAATTTGAACCAAAAATTCGGTTTTCCCCTTTTGTTGTGGCCGGCCAAACAAAGGGGGTGGGGACCCTCTTTGGCCGGCTAAACCCAAGCTAAAATCATACGAATTAAACTCATTTAATTCGTTCAATAAGTCTTCAAAAGACTTAGCCATTTTATGCTTCTGATACGTCTCTGATACAAATTCAACTTATCTCTCTTGATCAGAAAATCCAATTTTCAACTCGTTTTAAATCCCTCGGAATACTCGTAGTGCGTGTGACTAAATAGGCTTTCGATTTATGTTGGCCGTCTATAATTAATCAATTATAGAACGATCATGAGTGACACCTAGTAGTACATCATGATCCCTAATTAATCGAAAGATCAACGGTTAACCTCAGAAATTATTCTGAAATCCTTCAGCAGCTCTAATGAATCGTGTCTCATTCCCTTCACCATCTTATGCCCACTCGGTTCAGGACACGGTCTATGTGTGTCAGACCCCACTAGACTGACTACGTCACACCTAGCCCAAGTAATGTCTTTCTCGTCCAACGGATTCTAATTACTCTCATGTATTTAAGAGATTCATACTCTGAACATGTCATGCTCTGGCCAGAGGCTTCGAGTAACAATCCGACGATAGGCCTTGGGTATACATCTCCTCGCAAGGAGTGGTGAATCCTTTGTAGGCTGTTCAAACATCTTCGGGCACTTCGGCTTATATCCAATCATCCTGGGTCCACACCTCCTTGGAGATTCTTGCTTAAGATGCCAAAGTATAAGTCTTCATGACCAAGATGACTTGAACACCGCAAGTCAAAGGAACACCGCACTTAAGCTGCAGTAAGAACTTCATTGACATATCTATATGTAGATTATCATATGAAGTTTTACAGCCAGTCACTCCAATGAACTAGTTCCCTTAACTAGCATTCATGTTTATCTCCGGACATCCCAATGTCACCAGCCAGTGAGAATCAACTGATTAGAGAATAACCCATGCTAGTCTCAACAGAATTGATAGTGTCCGTATTTATCAATTCATCGACTAGGGACAATTTCAATACTTCACAATTGCACATGTAGAGATAATCACTAGTTGTGAATTCATCACAAATTCTCTCATGCTGTGAATTGTATTGCGGACATTCAGTGAATGAGTTTAAGATCTCAATCAAATACACAAACATGTACACTAAAATAGTGAATATTCATTTATTAAAGTAAATGATTACAATCATAAGGCGATTGCCTTAGGACACTTCTCTCATATTACTAACAGGGACTACCCAGAACAACGAATGGATATGATGCAATCTGGGTAATAGTTGACAGATTGACTAAGTCTGCCCACTTCCTTGCTATCAGGATCTCCTATTCCATGGAACAGCTAGCTCAGTTATACCTCAAGGAGATCATCAGACTACATGGAGTCCCTAGGACTATCATTTCAAATAGGGACAGTAGGTTCACTTCGCACTTCTGGGAGTGCGTACAGACAATACTAGGCACCAAACTGAAGTTTAGCACAGCTTTCCATCCTCAGACAGATGGTCAGACAGAGAGAGTTAATCAAGTACTAGAAGATATGCTCAGAGCTTGTGCTTTAGATTTCAAGGGCAGTTGGTGCAGATACTTGTGCTTAGCAGAATTCGCCTACAACAATAGTTATCAAGCCACTATCGGCATGGCACCCTATGAGGCTTTATATGGGCGGAGGTGTAGATCTCCTATCTGCTGGTACGAGGGTGGTGAGAGGCAAGAGTTAGGCGTACATACAGATCTTATAGATGATACCACCGTAGCCATACAACAGATCCGCCAGAGAATAGAAACAGCACAGAGCCGCCAGAAGAGCTATGCTGATACACGGCGTAGACCACTAGAGTTGAAGTTGGGGATTCAGTATTCCTCAAAGTGGCTCCCATGAAGGGAGTGATGCGTTTTGGGAAGAAGGGCAAGCTAAGTCCCAGATATGTAGGACCATACCCCATCACTAGAAGAGTTGGCAAAGTAGCTTATGAGCTAGAGCTACCTCAGGAGATGTCAGCTATCCATAATATATTTCATGTCTCCATGCTTAAGAAGCATATCTCAGATGCCACCCAGGTGATAGAGCCACAGACGGTACAAGTCCGCGAAGATCTCAGTTATGATAGTCGGTCTATTCAGATAATAGACCGAGCAGTTAAGAAATTACAGAATAAGGAGGTACCATTAGTGAAAGTCATATGGCAAAATCACAGAGTAGAAGAGGCAACATGGGAACCAGAGGACAGCATGAGGTAGAAATACCCAGAGTTGTTTTAAGTTCGAGGATGAACTTTTTATAAGGTATGGGGGATTGTAACACTCGAAAATTCTCAAAACAAATTTTAGAAATATTCTAGAATTAATTCTGAATTTATGGATATTTTTATAGAATTTTTCCATGGACAAATAAGATAAAAAAGAATAAAAATAGAATGCGCGGTAAAAATATTTTAGTAGGGTTTGACCCCTAGACCATTGGTTAGAGAAGAATAGGCTTACCAAGTGGGATGAGGTTGTTTTCATTAGAATAGACTAGAGGGAAAGCTAGATAAGGTGAAGTTAGTTAAATTTCTCCATAAATATAAAAGGGAACTTAAGGGTTTTTTTATTGAAACTTTCCCTCACTTGTCACCGCCGAACCCTCTCCTCTCTTGGGTGATTTCTCCTCTCCCTCTCCCGAGTCTTTCTCTCCTTCACTCACGGCAAACCAAGGAAGAGGTCCAAGGGCTTGTGTTGGGCGGTTTCAAGGAGGACGTGCTAGGGGATCGTCTCAAGGAGTAGTTCATCGTTAGAACCTCTCCGAGACTCCAAGGACCTTCCCTCTCCCTAAACCCTACGCCCTAGAGTTGTAAGAACAAGCGTAGGATGTAAGTATCCCTCACCTGCGGTATAAGTAGCTTCGTTTGTATGAATGATTTTGCTAGTTTTATCTAATTGCAATTTTATGCCCATATGTGCAGATTAACCTCCTCTACCGATTTTAAGGGCACCACTAGATGGGCTGGACGTACTTCCCCCTTTAGTTTGGAGTTTAGACGCACCGTCGAGTGCCTAGGAAGTGTCCTTAAATGAAAAAGGGGAGTTTTTAGGCACGCAAGGTACTCGAGAAAATGTTAAGAAGTTCTAATAAGGGTTTTAGCATGTTATGAAGTTAGCTACCCTTGCTTTATGTTTATGGACCCTAGTTCGTCCATTGGGTGGGCTCCTAGATCGCCCCTAGGCTCTAGATCGCCTAGTAGATGCAAGGTTAAAGAAAAGAATATTTATGAAAGTATTTTACTTTTTATGGCATGTGCTTGGACTCTAGTTCGTCCATGGGTGGGCTCCTAGTTGCTCCTAGGCTCCTAGTTTGCCTAGTAGTAGTATTCTAATGGGTTCGGGATTAGCTACCTCGGATCTATTTAGGGATGCGCGCATTAGCAGCACATTGCCAGGCCCACAACAACATGATTATTATTTTCAGTTATTATATATATAAGTTTTAAAAGTTCAGTAATAGCTTTAAGTGAAAATAGTTTTAAGATCATGCTTAGTTTAGTTAGATCCTATGAATGCTATGTGAATTTAGTTATAAGAATATGATTTAGTTCATGTGCTTAGTATGATGAGTATGCCATGATAGTTGTTTAGATTATATGTTTCCACAAGATTAAATGACAAGCATGATATGTCTTTCCTACATGTGTTTTCAAAAGCATGAGTTTCGAGATATGTATTATTTTGTGAGTAGGATGATACTTACTAAGCTTTATGCTTATAGTTTCATTTTCCTTATACTGCAGATAAGGGCAAAGGAAAAATGGAGTAGCGGAAGCGACAGGAATGATGTGGAGTGTGTGATGGTGGAAACTTGGAATGAAAGAACCTTGGGAACTTGCCTTAAGAGGACATGTTATTAAGAATGTTGAATGAATTAGTTCCTTATCATGTTTACTATTTTCCGCATCTTAAGTACCTTTGTCATGTTGCGTGATACATTCAAGTGCATGTTTCTAGTTTTACTTTGACATGTGTTAGCTTCTATATGTGATATGTTGGGTGATACATTCCAAGTGCATGTTAATTAGTAGTAAAATGAATGGTTTAAGGCCATGGAACCATTTTTGATATTATAGTGCCCCTATTGATGCATCTAGACCGAAACAATGCCTAGTTTTAGTAGCAAGTTGATACAAAATTCATGTTTCTAATTTCATGCTTACAAATGGTTAAAGTATGCTTTAATGTCATGAAAACATGTAGAATATGACTTAGAATCATTGTATACCTATTAGTAAGCTCAAATATGAGCTTGTGGTGTTTTTGGTACAAAGTAGGCACGTTTCTGGAATCTGAATTTTCAGATTTCAGAACTACCAGTCGACTGCGACAGTTACCAATCGACTGGGACCAGTAGAAAAATGGCACAGAAAGTTTCTGTCACCTCGGGCAGTCGACTGATTGAATACCAGTCGACTGGTGCCAATTTATAACACAAGGTGATGTAGAGTTGTTGGTTAGTGCTTTAGTCATGCAACGCTGAGTTTGGGGGATCAAATCTTGCCAAGTTAATAAAATTAAAGTTTTTGTTTTATTTTGGCTGGTTAGTACTTTCAACATGATTATGAATTGTTAGTTCAGTAAATAGCGAAATAAGTTTTTTTTTTTAAATTCTCTCAGTTGGTTTAGCTTAAATGAAAACAAGGATCATAAATCAGTTAGTCAGCCAGTTAGTAGTAGCGATCCGCCTTAAAGCTTGGTACCAGAAGGCGGGTCATTACACCGGGATTCATGCCCAGTCCCCGACCAGGACTTAATCCGAATTTACTTCAACCAAAACTTAAATCGATGTCAACATCAAAACAACAATCGAGTCAGTCTGCATCAATAATGCCCAATTATATTCCACATGCAACTGCGTTAGAGTTGGGTCATGTGGGCTAGATATGCTGAGGCGGAAGGGGATTATTATCCCAGGGTATCATGAGTTCCTCCTTCGAGTCGAGTCATTGAGCTAGAGAGTGCGATATTCAACTAGAGTACTCAAGTTAACAAGATGTTGAGTTAGTCTTGAAAATAAAGAAGTTGAGCTTGAGGCCAAGGCCGAGAGAACATCTTAGAAGACCATACTCAATTTTATGACTCGAATAGATCAATGAAGTCCGGGAAAGAATAATCGAAAATCGCTTGATCCCTCGATTCAAAAAACCAATGAAGAAAATCATTCCCATGACCAAGGGATAGGGAGAGATTAATGCTCAATCCACTCAAGAGGTTAGGAGAGAAGCATGAACGACAAAGAGGTGGGAAGAGAAGAGGGATTAGGTAGCTCAATTAATCTCTCGATCGTATGAATAAATTGCTTCAATATGGATATTTAATTCCAAGAGTTTTTTTTTGACGTCATAGCTCTATTTAATTTTGTTTCTCATAAACGGTGTCAAAATAATACTACAAAAAATCTATCGCATCATTGGACTTCAGTGATGAACCTTTCACTTGTGATGTCGCCGGACCAGATCGCGTCAGAGAATGTCGTTGAGTCATCCTAGCAAAGCCCTTCTAATGCTTAAGCCCCTTGGGTGCTATGGAAGGAATAAACCAGTGAAATTACAGAGGAAGAATGTAAAGTTAGTGTTTGTACCAGATATCCCATAATTATATCACTGCCAACCTTTTATAGAGAATATTGTTCCAAAATCGTAATGGATTATTAGATCTTGTGGATTCCGGATTACGGATGTTTTGTGGATTATGCCCAATTATATCTTGCAAGCAACTACATTGAAGTTGAGTCACATACTCATATAAAAATGATTAACGAGATTTTTTCAATCAATCTCGGACGACCGGCCCGGTCACACGGAAGTTTCCCACCGACCGTCAGGGTAAATCGGGAAGCGCTCGCAATGGGCGGTCTAGAAGCCCAGCTTCCCAGGGTTCGCGCTCCATTTGAAGAAAAAATTTCTGTAAATATACCGTAGTTAGGGATCAAATCGTGAATGCCTAAAATAGAAACTAGTCGCTAGTCACATACTCACATAGATTGGACATGCTGAGGTGGAAGAAAATTATTATATGAGGGTATCAATTGACTTGATAGTTCTCCCATGAAATCATTCATATTTGTTACTTTTTAAAATTTTGATCATTGAAAAAGTTACAATTGTTGGATCGGAATTTTGGAATAGTAGTTTGCCTACAATATTAGTTTTTGGGCTTTTTACCAAAGGGTATACTCAAAAATTGGTATTTATTAAAAGGTGTACCATGGTTTCAATTTCACCAAAAGACGCACTCATTTTAGTAAACTTTCTCTTATACCCCTCCTGCTATGTACTGCCTTTCTCTTTCTCTCTCAGTAACAAATTTTGAGACGTCTGCACATATTTTTTCAGGCTTTTATTTTAAAATAATATATTATGGAATCGGTACTAAACTAAAAAATATAAGGTAAAAATCGAAAAAATATTTCAGTTAAAAAATATCTCATCCAACGTGATTTAAAAATATAAATAAATGATTTTTATATTTGATTAATAGAAATTAATATATTAAATAATATTTAATAAATATATTAATATATAAAAAAATTTGAAAAAAACTGAGCGTGGGCCTGAAATCTTTTGATTCAGACCCGACGTGGACTCAAATTTTTTTTCTATTTTAAAAATATATTAATATATAAAAAAACCTATCAAAACACTTAATTTCAGATTAAAACGCAAGGTCTGAAGTCACGCTAGGAGGGTCTGAACACAGATGTGTTCAGACCCTCTAGGCCTAAGGAATGTTCATGCCCTCCTTGGGTCTGAACACAATCTTAGATAAATATAAGTAAATTAAATAAAAATATCAATAGTTCTAGTTAAAGTTGAGCTAGGAGATGGTATTTTTGGTAGCCAAACTTCTAATGATTATAAATTATGTTGTAATAGAAGATTTTTAGGTCTATTAGTGGGTTTTCACCAAAACCCACTGATGGATTTATGATATTTGGATTTCTCAAAATCCAATATCAATAGTTAGAGTTGAGCTAGGAGATGATATTTTTGGTGTTCAAACTTCTAATGATTATAAATTATGTTGCAATAGCAGATTTTTAGGTCTATCAGTGGATTTTCATCAAAACTCACTGATGGACATAGGATATTTGGATATCTCAAAATCCAATATCAATAGTTAGAGTTGAGCTAGGAGATGATATTTTTGGTGTCCAAACTTCTAATGATTATGAATATGTTGCAATAGGAGTTTTCTAGGATGAATCAGTGGGTTTCGGTGAAAACTCACTGATAGACCTAGGATACTTAGATTTCTTCATACTTGATATCTTTATTTAGAATTTACTTAGGAGATATTATTTCTGATGTGCAAACATAGTACCAATAATTTTCAGTTATGTTCTTTAACTGTATCAGTTGGCACACAAAGATATATAAATATGACTGCATCTTGGGCACAGTTAAAAGAAACCTTTCTTTCAACATGATTTCAAAAATATAAAGAGATAATTTTTTATATTTGATTAATCTAAATTAATATAATAAATAATATTTCTCAATCTGAACATGGGAGTCCTCAACCTCTGCTTGCTTGCATAAGAATTTTTTTTTGTATTTCGTGTGCTTCTGTTGATACTTCATGCAATGCTGAAGTCAAATGACTTCAGGCCCAAGGGCACTGAAAATTTATTTATTTTAAAAATATTTTTTTTATATTTAATTATTATTTATTAAATTAATTATTTATAGGGTCTGAAGTTATTTGACTTCAGGTCCTCCTAGGATGACTTCAGGCCCAGTGTTTGAATCTGAAATCACGTGTTTTGATAGATATTTTTATATATTAATATATTTATTAAATATTATTTATTATATTAATTTAGATTAATCAAATATAAAAATTTATCTCTTTATATTTTTGAAATCATGTTGAAAGAGAGGTTTCTTTTAACTATGCCCAAGATGCAGTCATATTTATACATCTTTGTGTGCCAACTGATACGGTTAGATAACATAACTGAAAATTATTGGTATTAAGTTTGCACATCAGAAATAATATCTCCTAAGTAAATTTTAAATAGAGATATCAAGTACGGAGAAATCCAAGTATCCTAGGTCGATCAGTGAGTTTTCACCGAAACCCACTTATTTATCCTAGAAAACTCTTATTGCAACACAATTCATAATTATTAGAAGTTTGGACACCAAAAATACCATCTCCTAGCTCAACTCTAACTATTGATATTGAATTTTGAGAAATCCAAATATCCTAGGTTCATCAGTGGGTTTTGGTGAAAACTCACTTATAGACCTAAAAATCTCCCATTGCAACATAATTTACAATCATTAGAAGTTTGGACACCAAAAATACCATCTCCTAGCTTAACTCTAACTATTGATATTGGATTTTGAGAAATCCAAATATCCTAGGTCCATCAGTGGGTTTTGGTGAAAACCCATTGATAGACATAAAAATCTCCTATTGCAACATAATTTATAATCATTAGAAGTTTGGATACCAAAAATACCATCTCCTAGCTCAACTCTAACTATTGATATTGGATTTTGAGAAATCCAAATATCCTAGGTCCATCAGTGGGTTTTGGTGAAAACTCACTTATAGACCTAAAAATCTCCCATTGCAACATAATTTATAATCATTAGAAGTTTGGATACCAAAAATACCATCTCCTAGCTCAACTCTAACTATTGATATTGAATTTTGAGAAATCCAAATATCCTAGGTCCAACAATGGGTTTTGATGAAAACCCACTAATAGATCTAAAAATCTCCTATTGCAACATAATTTATAATCATTAGAAGTTTGGACACCAAAAATACAATCTCCTAGCTCAACTCTAACTATTGATATTGGATTTTGAGAAATCCAAATATCCTAAGTCCATAAGTGGATTTTGGTGAAAATCTACTGATAGACCTAAAAATCTCCTATTGCAATATAATTTATAATCATTAGAAGTTTGGACAACAAAAATATCATCTCCTAGCTCAACTCTAACTAGAACTATTGATATTTTTATTTAATTTACTTATATTTATCCAAGATTGTGTTCAGGCCCAAGGACGACCTGAACATTCCTTAGGCTTGGAGGGCCTGAACACATCTATGATCAGACCCTCCTAGCGTGACTTTAGACCCTGCGTTTTAATTTGAAATTAAGTGTTTTGATAGGTTTTTTTTATATATTAATATATTTTTAAAATAGAAAAAAAATTTGAGTCCACGTCGAGCCTGAATCAAAAGATTTCAGGCTCAACGTGGGCTTAAAATAAAAATATTTCAGGCCCACGCTCAATTTTTTTCAAAATTTTTATATATATTAATATATTTATTAAATATTATTTAATATATTAATTTCTATTAATCAAATATAAAAATTATTTATTTATATTTTTAAATCAAATTGGATGAGATATTTTTTAACTGAAATATTTTTTCGATTTTTATCTTACGTTTTGTAGTTTAGCGCCGATTCCATAATATATTATTTTAAAATAAAAGTTTGAAAAAACATGTGCAGATGTCTCGAAATTTGTTACTGAGAGAGAAAGAGAATGACAGTATATAGTATGAGGGGTATAAGAGGAAGTTCACTAAAATGAGTGTGCCTTTTGATGAAAATGAAACCATGGTACGCCTTTTGGTAAATACCAATTCTTGAGTACGCCCTTTGATAAAAAGCCGTTAGTTTTTCTACAAATAAGGATATGCATGCAGTGAATATTAATTACACGATAAGTAATTAAACCAGTGAAACACATTTGATTTATTAGATTTACAATCCTCAAAGTTGCTATATCCAAGGTCTATACACTCATGGTTCTTTTTTGCACTTCTTTAAATTACTTGAGGTGAAAAAATCTCTAACGATCAGCCAAAAATAAAACTAAAAAATAGAGATAAAATTGAGAAAAGCGACGACTTGAAAGAATATGAGAGTTTGTGTGTATTTCATAACAATTCAGGTTTTTCTTGCAGCCCCTCGAAGTCTTTTTATAACCTTTAATTTGAATATGCTTTTCCGTAATCTGGTGATCATCAGTCTACCATTTATCACATCCCAGTGGACTACTCTTCAGATCTTATTTGCATCGTGTCGATGATCTTTCCATCATTAACTCCATTTGCAATGGTCACTAGAGCAATAACTGACTGCTATGTGGTTAATTGACTACCCTAGTAAATCCATAAACTTTTTGTGCTCCTCCGATAGGCACTAGCCTACTATGCCAATAGAGTCAAAAACTTTTTATTTGGTTTGCCAAAAACCTATTACCATCAGTTGACTGATCCTCACTCATTGTCTATTAACACAATTTCCATACCCCAAACAATCTCAACTTGGGGTATTTGGATTACTAGTCAATTGGAATTTACCCATCAATCAATTGATACAACCCTAATAACCTAAACAGACCAAACTCAGATTATGAAATACCAATCAACTGAATCTTACCTATCAATCAACTGATGCCCTAACTTCGACCAGTATTAGGGTGCCTAAGTTGTTTGTCTACCCTAGCTATTGGCCCATGCATATATAGACCACTCTACACATCTTAGTTGGATTCCTTAAAGACTTCTATAGCTAATGATCCGGAAGTTGATAGGTAGGATGATGACTCCCGGTGATGCAATGAGTATTCTTGCGAGGAGGACTGCCTGAGAAGAAAACTCAAAGAACGTTAGGAGGGCACAGGAAAAAGTTCCGACGATCCCACTCCGACGATCAAGTCAGAAATTGATCAGAAAAGAGGAACTAAATTGTGTAAGATTAGAGAGTTCAGACCTTTTCCAAGCGTTCTTGATTACCTTTTCTTTTGTCCCTATGAGTACTCCTCTCCTTTTGCCAATAATGACCTTTAATGCAACCGTTGCATTATTATTTCAATAACAGTCAATAATTATCGCAGTCAATCATTAAAGTACATGACCATTTTCTCTTTTAATTATTTAATACGTTGCCGGCACCCCTAAAAGGTATTACATGCTCTCTTTAAAAAATAGCCACCACATGAGGCCTCCCAATACCTCTAAGGAAGTTTATCCCGATCGGACAAGGATACCTTTCCCGACCGGACAAGGATACCTTTCCCGACCGGGAGTAACCGTTCAGGTTGGTCTGACCAAAGGCACTCAAACCTCCTTGAGTCTAACAATACTCTACTACATTCAACCGAGCGAGGCTGAGACCTGATCAAGCAATTCTCGTCCAAATGATTCCCAACTGGGAGCTACCCACGACAATTTAGATGAGTCCTTGTGGAAACTCTTATGCCACGTAACAAGCTCCTATGCCACACGGCAGCCTATGGTTGTCCCCCAAATCTCAAGATCCCCCTCAAGTCTAATCAAAGAAAGTTAACCTGACTGATTGGACAGGTGCCAGGATAGCAAGAGTAGGCTACGTCAGCGGGTTAAAAGAATTGAAAAGGCATTAAATGTGTCATAATAATAGTTACGTCAAAGATTGAGAATGATTCTAGAATTAAATGAGGCACATGCCGAAAAGATGTAATTAGCTACCAGAGTTTAGCCGTTAAGCATCCTATAATTAGGCATGCCTCACCTTAATGCACCTTAATGATGAATGCCGAATATTAATGTCAGGGGAGAGAGAAGGGTGTTTTTGTCATACGAACAACTAATGAGCAGCCACCACATGGCATGCACCATTACCCAGGAGTCATATCTACACCAATCATCTCAATCGCCACCCGTCCTGCGCCCATACTCAGCAGGTTGGTGAGTGACTTGTGGCGTAATTTAAATTCCCGCCTTAGCTAACAAGCCGCGATCCGCGAGATGGCTCGAACTACCACTCCTGAAGAGCCATGTTTCACCCGTCCAATACCCTAACTTTTAGGGCGGACCCTATAAATAGGCCAGGTGAGCAGAGCCCGCCATACTTTGCTTTGTGGCCTCCTCTTCCAAGTTCTTGCCCTCACCTCCTTGCGCTCAAGCTCTTCTCCAACTTGCTGACCAGCCTTCGATTCTCTCCCATAAAATTTTATTTTTATGGCTTCTGAACCCATGTTCTTGTCCTAGTGGTATGAGACCCTCTCCTCTAAGGTGAAGAGCGAAAATATCCCTAATTTTTGATTTGAGTACGGGATCATCGGGATTATAGGATTAGAGTCTCTCGAGGCGACCAAGTCTCATGCACCCCACCTCAAGGGTTACACACCATTATCCTAGGCCAAGTAGAATATGGACTTAAGTTTCCGATCCCTTCCTTTTTTCCAAGAGATATCTAGATATTTCGGTATCCCTCTCCATCAGATGTCCCTTAACGCCTTCGCCCAAATAAGTAGCGTAACCATCATCTTCAAGTTGTATGATATCCCTCTGGCCCCTTTATTCTTCCATTACTTCTTCCATCCCAAGCAACCTAGTTTATGATCTTTTCACTTCATGCCCGGTTAAACTTGAAGTTCTTAAGTCGACTGCCTACTTCCCACAAGGATTTGAAGGACCGATTTATCTACATAAGTCTTCCTGAACTACTTAACTGCCCGACTGGGTGGATAATTGATATGCCGACTCCCCCCAATATCGGGAAATACCAAAAGAGCCCAGGTTTCCTCAGGGCCCAAGCAATCTTAGCTGGCATGGATTCTGATGCCCCACGACTCATGTCACGCCCTCAGGGCCCATGCTTGCTCAAAAAATGAGCAACATCTTCCCTGTACGACAGTCAATCTGTAACTTAAATACATACATCTCACACCAACAATATATATTGCTCAGCCAACACGGCTAGCAATCATAGAAACAAATTAATAATATCTCACGACCACACAATATAAAAAGATAGTAAGAAAAGAAAACACATATATCCCAAATAAATCTCAAGTTTAACGATATACGTATCAAGTCCATAAATACAAAATTATAACTCTAACCCAATAAATTAAAACCAGTCTATCGACGACACGCCCACCGAAAATAAATATAAGTCTAATAAAGAAAACTATGAAATAATAACCGACGCTAAGGGACTGACAGCTGAAATCCTCTCCTAGCGGCACGAGACACAACTATCAATTACCTGAAATAAAAATGAAGGCATGAGGTGGTGAGTCCGAACGCACTTTGCGGGTATAAGAATAGATAAATGTATGATATCATAAGGATAAAACAAGCAGATAGAAATAAAAGTAACAGTCTATGAAATTTAGAATATAAATTAAATGCATAAACACACTTGAAAATCAATGTAACATACATGAGCATGATCAGAAATCCTCATAATACCTTAATAAACTACTCGACTATTGAGCAGATCTAGGTCATATAATAAATGCAAATCATAACTAAATATGCATGTCAATCAAATATAATAATCATAGCTCAAACAAATGCAGCAAACATAAATAAAATACACAATGTATAATATGCACATGATGCAATGACCTGATCTGTATACACTCCAACTACTGCTACACTAGGTAGGACGGGTGGACAAGATACAAGCACCAAAAACCTATGGCTATGTAGAAAATCCTTAATACCTATGGCTATGCATGAAAAGTCATAATACATGTGGTTGTAAAACCCCAAAATACATATGGGAATCCCTAACACCTGGGGGGAATTTGTTATCAGAATATAAAATAAACTGGAATCAGTACTATTACTGCAAGAAAATCTAAATAATTGTACTTGAGAATGGTTGAGTCCATATTTTGTCGGGTGCTTCGTTTTTACATGTCATTCCAACGACCCATAGCCGCTGCATGCTTAGAATTTGTAGGAAACATTGCAGTGCTTATAATTTGCATGCAATTCTCCCGACGGAAGAGTGACATTCTCAAAATGTTTAATGAAAATAGAATATTTTAGAAGAGGATTTTCTCGAACCTTAAAAGTAACTACATCAGTACTTCCTTGTATTTCGAGCGTCGAAAGGTGTTGGCCTCGATCTCATTATCAGTGAATTGAATTTCAATGTTAGGATCTTCGTGCATTATTTCTTTTCCCCTCCAAGATCGAGATGATAAACCTCCGCGGCCTCCTTCCATTGTAGTTAAAAGTTGGAGTAAAAATGCATAGAGATTAGAGAATGTGAAGTTGAGAATAAGAGTAGAAATGATGTGTGTCGAAATGATGAAATGAATTTCCTATTTATAGAGTTTGGATCATCACGACCACTAAATCCTAGCTATTGATCAAAACATGGTCAAATAATTTTAACCGTATACCCAAAAAATAAAATAACTCTCAACAGCTCCGAACCATCGATTAGCCGACCGTTCCTAGCCGTTAGAACTGTCGGGTAATTTGGCGGTTCCAATGGTAACATGAAAGAAATTAATAATCTACTGAACCGGTGATTCGACCCACCGGTTAACTGGCGGGCCGCCGGTTCAGTCTCACCTATAATCAAAACCAGCCCAACATTTCGGTTTGCCCTAGCTAACTAGGTCAATGGGTAACCAACCCGTTGACCCGGTTACGGGTCCGGGCTAGACCCGGCCTAGGGGCGGGTCTAATTATAATAGAGTATTATCATATTCATATTTATTATAGTATTATTCCTGATAATATTATATTATAATAACTATGAATCATAGTTATCCTCAGGTGTGGATGAGTTGGCTAGCATGGGATAGTATTACTGCAAGAGTATGGGTTGAATCTCGGTAATAACTATATATAACACCCTCACATATGCTGGCCAACTATTATTTCCTAATTGCTTCTCTACGGATGACTATGAAGTAAACAGATGCTTGAGATCAACGTATAACTTAGTATTATTAGTATTAATTGGTGATCCTGTCGTGAAGCGAGGCGGCGATCCCAAGGGCCGGATGGTCTCCCGGGTGGCACGAGCTGGTGAGGTGGCAACGACCCGGCGGCGCTCCGGCTTAGCTCTGCGAAACAGCGACCGTCAGCAAACCCGCCGGGGGTTTCCTCGGTCAGGCACTCCGACGGTCAAGTCAGTACCTGCAGGAAGTATATGGGAGCTGAATTGAAATGCAGTATTAGGTGAGAGAGCTCGCGCGCGCATACCTGCGGTAGGGGGAGTGCTGAGTTTATATAGCCGGGGAGGACTGACAGCCCTTATCTGTGATTGACGAGACAAGGGCGTGGTATCTGTCAGCCTGTACGAGAGTATTAAGGAGCTGCGCGACAGGGCGTGGGGTGCTCAGGCAGTACGATAGTACTGTCTTGGCGGACTGGCCGCAAGATGTGTCAGAGCAGAGTAAGGCGTGCGGTACCCCGACATCAGGGTTATACCCTGGTTATGATGAGATAGGGGGCCTAGGGACGAAGTAGTCTTGGCCCTGAGCGCCGACCGGCGAGTCCAGGTGTCAAGGACCGAGTCGGGTATTGGCCAGGGAGCGTGGGCAGCCATGCGTCTGACTGGGAGTGTTGAGACGCAGAATATGCCTTGAGTCGGGGGTTTACCGGGACATGCCTAACTGACTCTGTCAAGTATCCGATTCAGGTGGTGTGATGGGAGCGTGGGCCGCCACGCGTCCGGCTGGAGCGCACGACCTAGATCTAGGTCGGGAAACGGGTCGAGGTGACTGGATTAGGAGAGGCTGGGGATCGGTTTGACCGACCCTGCTTGTTGCTGGTCGAATAATGTTCCGGGGTCTTCCGAGTTTGAGGGCCCCCCGGGTGACATCTCTGCCGAACCCTCTGATGGGCCTTCGTGGTGCCAGGCTGGCTAGCTGAACAGGCCGACCTACCCGTAGGCAAGGCCAGGATCAACCGGAGTTAAGGATCGATATTATATAAGTTATGAATCATAACTATTACAACACAAATAAGAGTATTATTGAAAATAAAAGTAGAAATACATCTTTTCAATGTGTCTTTTGATTTTTACCTTAATATATTTTATTTAAAACATACTTCGGCAATTTACCAAAAAGCGAACCTAAGAATTGGTATTTACCAAAAGGCGTACCATGGTTTCATTTTCACCAAAGGGCGCACTTATTTTAGTGAACTTCCTCTTATACCCCTCCTGCTATGTACTGCCTTCTCTTTCTCTCTCAGTAACAAATTCTGAGACGTCTGCACGTGCAACGTGACTTAATTACTGACTTTTATTTTAAAATAATATATTATAGAATCGGCGCTAAATTAAAAAATATAAGATAAAAATTTAAAATATTTCACTTAAAAAATTTCTCATCTAACGTGATTTAAAAATATAAATAAATGATCTTTATATTTGATTAATAAAAATTAATATATTAAATAATATTTAATAAATATATTAATGTATAAAAATTTTTTTTGAAAAAAATTGTCCGTGGGCCTGAAATTTTTTATTTCAAGCCCACGTTAGGCCTGAAATCTTTTGATTCAGGCCCGACGTGGACTCAAATTTTTTTTCTATTTTAAAAATATTTTAATATATAAAAAACGTATCAAAACACTTAATTTCAGATTCAAACGTAAGGCCTGAAGTCATCCCAGGAGGGTCTGAAGTCAAATAACTTCAGATCCTATAAATAATTAATTTAATAAATAATAATTAAATATAAAAAATTAAAAAAATTTCAGTGCCCTTAGGGCCCGACTTCAGGCCCAAGGAGGGCCTGAAGTCTGATGACTTCAGACCCTCCCTCATTAAATATAAAAAAATATAAAAATTTTTTTATAAAAAAGTATAATATATAATTACATATTATTTATAATTTTTTATAAAAAAGGTATAATATATAATTACATAATAATAAAATATTATTATAATGAAATCCAGATATGGGATGTCGATCAGTAGATTTTGGTCAAAACTCACTGATATTTCTAAACTACACCTATTTCATTGGTGATATCTAATATATAGATGTTTGGACACCTAAAACATCATCTCCTACCTCTACCCTCTCTATTCATATGAAGTTTTCAGAAATCCAGATATGATAGGTCCATCAGTGAGTTTTGGTCAAACCCACTGATATTTCTAAACTACTCCTATTGCATTGGTGATATAGAGTGTATAGATGTTTGGACACCTAAAACATCTTCTCCTAGGTCAACCCTGTCTATTGATATAGGGTTTTCAGAAATCCAGATATGGGAGGTCTATCAGTGGGTTTTGGTCAAAACCCATTGATATGGCTAAATTACTCCTATTGCATTGGTGATATCTAATATATAGATGGTTGGACACCTAAAACATCATCTCCTACCTCTAACCTCTCTATTCATATGGAGTTTTCATAAATCCAGATATGGGAGGTCCATCAGTGGGTTTTGGTCAAAACCCACTGATATGGCTAAACTACTCCTTGGGCCTGGAGGGTCTAAACAAATCTTGGATAAATGTAAGTAAATTAAATAAAAATATCAATTGTTCTAATTAGAGTTGAGCTAGGAGATGGTATTTTTGGTGTCCAAACTTCTAATGATTATAAATTATATTGCAATAGGAGATTTTTAGGTCTATCAGTGGGTTTTAACCAAAACCCACTGATGGACCTCCCATATCTGGATTTCTGAAAATTCCATATGAATAGAGAGGTTAGAGATAGGAGATGATATTTTAGGTGTCCAACCATCTATATATTAGATATCACCAATGCAATAGGAGTAATTTAGCCATATCAGTGGGTTTTGTCCAAAATCCACTGATAGACCTCCCATATCTGGATTTCTGAAAACCCTATATCAATAGACAGGGTTGACCTAGGAGAAGATGTTTTAGGTGTCCAAACATCTATACACTCTATATCACCAATGCAATAGGAGTAGTTTAGAAATATCAGTGGGTTTGACCAAAACTCACTGATGGACCTATCATATCTGGATTTCTGAAAACTTCATATGAATAGAGAGCGTAGAGGTAGGAGATGATGTTTTAGGTGTCCAAACATCTATATATTAGATATCACCAATGAAATAGGAGTAGTTTAGAAATATCAGCGAGTTTTGACCAAAACCCACTAATGGACCTCCCATATCTGGATTTCATTATAATAACATTTTATTATTATGTAATTATATATTATACCTTTTTTATAAAAATTTTAAATAATATGTAATTATATATTATACCTTTTTATAATTTTTTTATATTTTTTTATATTTAATGATGGAGGGTCTGAAGTCATCAGACTTTAGGCCCCAAGGGCACTGAAATTTTTTTAATTTAAAAAATATTTTTTTATATTTAATTATTATTTATTAAATTAATTATTTATAGGATCCGAAGTTATTTGACTTCAGACCCTCCTGGGATGACTTTAGGCCCTGCGTTTGAATCTGAAATTAAGTATTTTGATACGTTTTTTTATATATTAATATATTTTTAAAATATAAAAAAAATTTGAGTCCACGTCGTGCCTGAATCAAAAGATTTCAGGCCCAACGTGGGCCTGAAATAAAAAATTTCAGGGCCACGCTGGGCCTGAAATCAATACATGGTCAGTTTTTTCAAAAAACATTTTATACATTAATATATTTATTAAATATTATTTAATATATTAATTTTTATTAATCAAATATAAAGATCATTTATTTATATTTTTAAATCACGTTGGATGAGAAATTTTTTAAGTGAAATATTTTTTTAATTTTTTCCTTACGTTTTTTAATTTAGCGCCGATTCCATAATATATTATTTTAAAATAAAAGTCAGCAATTAAGTCACGTTGTATGTGCAGACGTCTCAAAATTTTTTACTATAAGAGAAAGACAAGGCAGTATATAGCAGGAGGGGTATAAGAGGAAGTTCACTAAAATAAATACGTTCGTTGGTAAAAATAAAATTATGATACGTCTTTTGATAAATATTAATTCTTAGATACACCTTTTGATAAATTGTCGAACATACTTTCTATTGGCCAATATGATAACCTAGGACAACGATTATACTTTTATGAGTTCGTTCATGCCCACACTTTATTTATTTTAACTATTAAAAATCACTAAAACACTTTGACGACCACTTTCATGATTTTTAGTGGTTAAAATGGCAAAACAAGACTATCATTTTGTTAACGGTATTCTTAAAAGTCTATTAGTGTTACTAGTGGTTCAAATGGTAATTAGAGGATATCATTGCATGTATTGTGTTCTCACGAGTCTATTAATTTTTTTCATCAATCGAAAAAACAAGTTAAATATCATGCAAGTCATGGTAAGAATCCGTACGAACTCCCATGCAGTGACAATTCAAATCACACGTTTGGCATTTCTGAACGTCTGCGGCAGTTCAAACCATTGGTTATGCAGGACTATCGGTTAGATTCATCTATCTTTCTCATATTTATTTTGTGTCTAGTTAGAAATTTTCATAGGGCCGCATACAGGGCGTAGCCAAGTGAGGAAGAGAGGGGGGCGATTAGAGGGGGCGACTACCCCTCGAGTTAAAAAAAAAAAAATTAACATGGATAGGAATGAGCATCCTGGTATAGACATGTGATACGAGGAAGCTACGTAGTATGGCCCACTGAACCAGTGCCTCGAGGTCAGATCAGGAATTAAGCCTCCGAGATTATCTCGGGAGAACGAAAGAAGGTCTCGAGGTCAGACCATGAATCTGTCCCCCAAGACTATCTCAGGAGAATGGAAGAAGATACTAAGGTCAGCTTGGGAGATAAGATTCCGAGACTGACTCGGGAGAGTACAGCCCAAAGATCAACGTAGGGATAAGAAAGTCAGACTTCAAGCATCCACTCCTTCTTCCAGAACAGGAAAGTCATTAGGTAATTATTGTTCGCAATACACGATAATTAAGGTCTTGAAAATTATAGTGGTCGTTACTAAAAGAGAATAACTATCAAGTAATTGATGATTAAGAAACATGGAGGAGGACATGGGGACACGTGACTCAAGTAAAGAGGGTAAGCTTTCCAGAATTATAGCACTTTGATTCCTTGTTGTCATCCGAAAAAGAGAGTTTTGAATTGAGCATCGGAGAGAGCTCCACTGGAAAATCTTTCGATGCATCGCCTTTAACGCTCGTGTTAATCTCGCAGGCGTGGACATCCTCTTCCTGTTATCGTCACCATGGGCTACGCTTTGGTGATTCACCATCCTCGTCGTTCGCTTCCGGAATAAGTTTGGCGCCGTCTGTGAAAAACATCAAAGCACTAGAAGGAATACCGTGATGTCAGATCCAAAGAGACAATCCATCATTCTAATGCGGGAGGAGTTGGATAATGTAGTCGCTAACATCGTCAAAGGAGCGCTGGAGCAGCATTAGATTGAACAAGCCGCCTCGCAACGAGCGGCTTCGGTGCAGGCCGAAATCCCAAGAATGTCGACGTCGAACCACCGAAATCGAAGATCTGTCTCGCCACCGGCGGAACCGGCAATGATCGCCCCAGTGCCTAGGCGAGATTCCATGGGAGAAATGGAGAGGGTACATTCCGCCGCCTCCAGCATTTTACGGCAGAAGGAGGGACCGAGTGTTGGATCGAGAAATGCGAGAGAGGGGGGGGGGTGAATGTCGCAATTCGTTCGGATTTAAAAAGAGCGGGTGAGCAGCGGAAATAAAAGAGAACACAACAACGCAAACACAGCCGGTTTACTTGGTTCGGAGCCTGGGTCGACTCCTACTCCAAGGCCCACGGTCGTTGACCGTTTTCTGCGGGCAATTCTATAAGTTCGCAAAAGTTTACAAGACAAATAATAAAAATCTTTTCGTAAACTTAAATACAACTCTTGTTACCGACGTCCGGTGAAGATCGAAGTTCCGGAGCAGCGGGACGTCGTCGGCTTGAGTTGGCAGCTTTCTTGAGTGTGTCGTGGAAGCAGAAGAGCGCAGAATTGTCGAAGGAATTAGTGCCTTCAGGAAGGGGGTCGAGGGCCCTTTATATAGGGCCTGGGGGCGCCCTGGTCGACGGGGGCGCCCCCCACGTGGCAGCTGATCCGGTTGCTGCTCGGTCGCCGTCTGATCCCCTTATCCTCGGGATCCGGTTTGACCGGGGCGCCCGGATGACTCGGGGTGCCCGGATTGAACGGTCAAAGCCTCATCTCCTTGGCTTCGCAGAAACGCTGTTCGGCAGCTGTCAGTGGGGGCGCCCGGGACAGCGGGGGCGCCCTGTGAGTGTAGCGCAGTAACACACTGTTGATTTGCAATGGGGGCGCCCGGGACAGCGGGGGCGCCCTGGCTATGTACTGTTGAATTGTTGTTGTGAACACCATGGGGGCGCCCGGGACATCTCGGGCGCCCTGGTCAGCAGTTGCCTCACTCCTTTGAGGCACTCTGAGCTGCAGACACTCGTTCCTTCGGTCCTGCATCCAGGGTTAGTCCAAAACACAATAAAACAATAGCATAATATATTATACAGCCTTAGCTGTCTTGGTTCTGACTTTGGTCTCCAAAATGGAGCCCTAGGTCGAACCGACGCCTAATGTTCCCTCAAGGAGAACGCGTCCTCACCTACTCCTCTCGGGAGAGTTTACCTGGTGCCAGCCGGATCCTCCAGTTGGACTTTTGCCCGGCAGTCCTTCGCCAGGTCTTGAGTTACCAAGCTGCCCTTCGCTTGGTGCCTAGCTACCCTTCGCTAGGTCTTTTCTTCTGGCAGCCCTTCGCCAGCCTAGCAGTCCTTCGCTAGGGCTTGTCTTCTGGCAGCCCTTCGCCAGGACCTAGCAATCCTTCGCTAGGGTTTTTCCATTCTGGCAGTCCTTCGCCAGGGCCTAGCAGTCCTTCGCTAGGGCTTTTCCTGTACACTCAAGTAGCATTGTTAGATAACAAATAACCCTTAACTTTTGAACCCTTTTGCCAATATCAAAATACAGGTTTGACTTGGGTGCAATCTGCACCAACAATCTCCCCCTTTTTGATATATGGCAACCTAGTTCAAAAGATTAAGGAAAAAATGCTGAAATTGAAATCCTAAGTTAGATTTTCTCCCCCTGGAAGAAATCTCCCCCTAGGTTTTTCAAAAGTAGGTGGTTTTAAGTTTAAATACTTAGACAATAAAAAAATGTTCTAAGTTTGAAGAAGTTTTCATACTTTAGCAAATTTTGAGTTTTTAGGAAAACTTTCTAAACTTAGACTTTTTTGGTTTCTAAACTTTCTAAATTTTGAGTTTTTAAATATGCAATTCAGAGCACATTTTAAGGAAAAATTCAGAGCATATTTTAAGAAAATCAATTAAGCTTTCCAAGGATCAGAGCAAAAGAAATTTTTTTTTTTGAAAATCAATTAAGCTTTCCAAGGAAAACATTTTTGTCAATTAAGCTTTCCAAGGAAAACATTTTTGTCAATTAAGCTTTCCAAGGAAAACATTTTTGTTCCCTGTCCCTGTTTCCTTTCCAACTCTCCCCCTTTGACATATATCAAAAAATGCAAAAAAATACAATATTTGCAATAAATAAATAAAGTATTTACTGTACTGAACCGAGCTGGTATCTAAGTCTGGTTAAATCTTTAGGGACCTGTCTAACCCTATTAGCTACTTACTAACTGTTATAAACAGTAGCTTTTGCTAGGGTTAGTCAAGTTAAGTGCATTGTTCAAGTTAGATTGTCTAAACTTGATACTTAACTTGATTGCTGTTCAGTTTGTATTTAGTGCCCCAACTACTGCAGATGCACTGACTTAAAGCATCTTGAGTTAAGGCAAAGACCTAAGCATCTCAACCCTTTCTAGGTTATCATTCAAAGTACCCTAAGGTGCTTGTGAGATGCTGGCTTCTAGAGCTATAGGTGCATGCAGTTCTAGGGTTAGAGCCTAGGCTAAGTCCATTTCGAAAAAAAACCTAATTTTGAAGGGGGTAATTTTGAAAATAAAACTAAGAAAAGACGAAAAAAAATTTAAAATCAAAGTAAAACATTTTTAGCAAAAAATCAATTAAGACATTTTCAATTAAAGCAGAAGCAAAAAAAATATTCTACTCTATTAAACATAATCCTAGCTGCCTTCTTAGTGAGCTAAACTCAGATTCAGGTAGGGGTTTAGTGAATATGTCAGCTAGGTTAGATTTGGAGTCTACATGCTTAAGGACTATTTCACCCCTAGCTACATGATCTCTTACAAAGTGATGTTTTACTTCTATGTGTTTGGTTCTTGAATGTTGTATTGGGTTTTTGGTTAAGTTAATTGAGCTAATATTGTCAATATTGACTTGGGTCTGATTGTAGTCTAGCTGAAAGTCTTTAAGAGTGTGCATCATCCATAGGAGTTGAGCTACACACTCTCCTAAGGCTACATATTCAGCTTCAGTTGTGGATAGAGCAACACAGTGTTGCTTCCTACTGCACCAACTTACTAAGCTGTTTCCTAAAAGTTGACAACTTCCACTTGTACTTTTTCTATCTAATTTACAACCAGCATAGTCAGAATCAGAGTATCCTGACAACTTAAAAGATGAAGTCCTAGGGTACCAAATCCCTACATTTAGGGTGCCCTTAATGTATCTTAAAATTCGTTTTAGGGCTGCTAGGTGAGTCTCCTTAGCACAGGTTTGGTACCTAGCGCACATTCCTACTGAAAAAAGTATATCAGGTCTGCTGGCTGTAAGGTATAGTAGACTTCCTATCATACTTCTATAAAGTTTTAGATCTACTGATTTGCCATCAGGGTCATTATCTATTTTCACATTTGTGGCCATTGGGGTACTTATACTTTTAGAGTTATCCATTTTAAATTTCTTAATTAGTTCTTTAGCATATTTAGATTGATGTACATAATTTCCATCCTTAGTTTGTTTGATTTGTAACCCTAGAAAAAAGTTGAGTTCCCCAACTAAACTCATTTCAAACTCATTTTCCATTATTGTTACAAATTCTTTTAGAAATTTAGAGTTAGTTGATCCAAATATTATATCGTCTACGTAAATTTGGGCAATAAATATATCCTTTTCTAAAATTTTAACAAACAAGGTTGGGTCAATTTGACCTTGTTTGAATTCTTTAGAAATCAGGTAATTGGATAATCTTTCATACCAGGCCCTAGGTGCTTGTTTTAGTCCATAAAGGGCTTTACTAAGTTTGTAGACATGATCAGGTTTTTCTATATCCTCAAATCCTGGGGGTTGTCCTACATAGACTTCCTCCTTAATAAGCCCATTTAAGAAGGCTGACTTTACATCCATTTGGTATAATTTAAATCCTTTATGGGATGCAAAGGCTAGTAACATCCTAATAGACTCAAGTCTAGCTACAGGGGCGTAGGTTTCATCATAATCCAACCCTTCTACTTGGTTGAATCCCTTAGCTACTAAGCGGGCTTTATTTCGGACTATTTCACCTTGATCGTTTAACTTATTCCTAAATACCCACTTAGTGTCAATTACGGATTTGCTTTTAGGTTTAGGAACTAATTCCCAGACTTGGTTTCTCTCAAATTGGGCTAGCTCTTCTTGCATGGCTAAGATCCAGTCAGGATCAGGTAGGGCATCCTCAATAGTCTTAGGTTCAATCTTTGAAATCATGGCTATTTGACTAAGATTTCTACAGGAAGCTCTAGTTCTGACTCCTAAGGTTGGATCACCTACAATTTGGTCAATTGGGTGACTGAGTCTGGGTTTCTTATTTTTTCTAGTACTTGGCTCAGCTTCAGGTCCAGCTGGTCCAATAGGTTCAATTCTGAGTTCATTGGTTGGTTCAACTGATTCAGAAGTTGGTTCATTTGTTAAGTCATTAAAGGGTTCAGTTAGGGTTTCAAAGTTATCTTCTTGATCAGTATTTGGTGAAGCTAAGTCAGAATCATCAGATTTTGGGTTAGTTTCTTCATCAAATATTAAGTTGGTTGTTTCTTCAATTTTCTTAGTTATTTTGTTGTAGACTCTATAAGCTCTACTTGTTGTAGAGTACCCTAAAAAGATACCTGGGTTTGACTTGGCTTGGAATTTTCCAAGATAGTCTTTGGTATTAAGAATATGGACTTTGCATCCAAAGACTCTAAGATAGTGTAGGTTTGGAAGTCTATGGTAGTAAAGTTCATAGGGTGTTTTATTTAATCTTTTATTAGGTAGAGTCCTATTTTGGATATAGCAAGCTGTGCTAATTGCTTCTGCCCAATAGTGGTTAGGTAGGTTAAATTCATTGAGCATAGCCCTAGCAGCTTCCTGTAGGGTTCTATTCTTCCTTTCTACTATGCCATTTTGTTGGGGGGTTCTAGGACACGAAAATTCGTGTTTATATCCGTTTACATTGCAGAATTCTTCGAATCTTTGATTCTCGAATTCTCCCCCGTGGTCAGACCTAATTCTTTTGATTTTTGTATCATTTTGATTTTCAATCAATTTACAAAAGTTGTTAAATAATTTCAGGGTTTCATCTTTGGTCTTTAGAAACCTAACCCAGGTGAACCTAGAGTAGTCATCAATTATCACTAAGCAGTATCGGTTTCCACTTAGTGACTTGGCTCCATGTGAATCAAATAGGTCAAGGTGTAGGAGCTCAAGTGTGGTTTGGGTTTGATCAGATTGGATCAATTTGTGACTAGACTTGGTTTGTTTGCCTTGATTACAAGATTCACATATTAGGGTTTCATTATTCTTAATTTTGGGGACACCTTTGATTAAGCCAAGTTGGGTAATTTTTGAAATAGTTCTTAGATTGGTATGACCCAATCTCCTATGCCAGAGTTTTGATTGTTCTAACTGTGTTAACATGCATTTGGGTATAAGGGGCAGATTTATAGTATATACATTATTTTTCCTAGTGCCCTTAAGCATGATTTCTGAGTCTTGTGCATTTCTAATCAGGCAGTTAGAATTGTTGAAGGTAACTAAATAACCAGAGTCACATAACTGACTTATGCTAAGTAGGTTAAAACTAAAGTCTTCAACCAATAGAACTTTCTTAATAATGAAATTGGATTTAAGTTCAATATTACCTGACCCAATTACCTTGAGTGTAGCATTATTTCCAAATGCCACTGAGCCCAGGTTTTTGAACTTGAGTTTGGTGAACTTCAATTTGTCTCCAGTCATGTGTCTGGAGCATCCGCTATCTAACATCCATTGGTCCAAATCTTTATGTTCCTACACATAAAGGATTTTCGGTGATTTGGATCCAATTGAGTTAGAGATAGCTTAAATTGAGTTTCACTTCCTAGTCTGTCTCACCCCAGTCTAGGGTTTTCAAACACGTTAACCTTAAGGTTTTTGTGAGACAGGTTTGAGGGTAGAAATTGGTTTTGAAAAGGAATTTCAATTTATTTTCGAAAAGTTATTTACTTTTGGAAACAGATTTTTAAACAAATAAGTTTAGAAATTTTGAAAAATAGATTAAGTGATTTTTGAAAAAGAAATAGGTTTTAAGAAATAGAGGTTTTGAAAACAGATTAGAATCTATAATTATTTGAAATTTGAGTTAGATTCGAATTTGACAAAAGATAATTTGAATTTGAATTTCAGAAATTGGCTTCCAGGTCTTGGCGAGGCACTAGGCCTTCTTTGGCCGTAGCCTTATGGGATCATCCACCCTTTCCTTGACAAAGCCTTTTAATGAAATTTCATTTTCAAATTAACTTAGGTCAT
The DNA here is from genome assembly GCA_024364735.1 of Boesenbergia rotunda. Lineage (NCBI taxonomy): Eukaryota > Viridiplantae > Streptophyta > Magnoliopsida > Zingiberales > Zingiberaceae > Boesenbergia > Boesenbergia rotunda. The sequence continues at coordinate 53,986 of JAGFNQ010008117.1, read as the reverse complement.
TTTCTGGTCTAACTAGCTTAGGTCTTGGATCGGTAGCTTCGGCTGGTTTCACCAGTCTAAAGAGACCAAGTAGACTTGATCTTATTAGAGTTGGTTTCCCCAACGTACTATCATCTCACCTCCTCCCAGTGCTATGTTTTCAAGTTTCAAGTAATTTAGTCCTTAAATCTAAGTATTCCTAATTCTAAGCATGGCAATTTAAAAAAAATTAAATAAACAAGCAATCAATAAAAAAAATTATTTAATTATAAAAATTGTTTTGATTTTGGCTCCCCCTGGACTAAAGCCTCTGTATGGGTTAGGCAAGATGTGAATCTTGTCCTTAGGGATCCAAAATTGATTTGAACCAGTTGGTTTAGTCAGGCACAGTTTTGGCACCCATGCCTGAACCTTAGGTCTTGACTGGTTCAGTACAGCAAAGTAAGATCTTTGCCGAGATTTGGTTCTATAGCCAAGTCCGGATCGGTTTAGAACGGACTTCTGTTTTCCCAGAATCAGATCAAGATTCTTGGAACCAGAAGTGAATCGTTCTAATGCTGTTCTTAAGTCCTTGACTTGAGTTTTCAGGGAGGAATTCTCTGATTCAAGTTTTTCAACTTGATCAGGGGTTCTTTCCTGAATTTTCTCAGTTAAGGACTCAGAATCAGCTCCCTCTTTCAGGAGTTTTACTTCCTGTCGGAGGGATTCGATTCGGAGTTTGGCTTTCGCCAAATCTCGGGATAGATAGGAAATAAGCGAATTCAACTGTAATTTCGAAAAACCCGTTACCCTTATTTCGCCGTTGTCGGAGATGGTCAGCTTGCCGTCGTCCCTGGTTTGAGTCTGAGTCAGTCTCGATTTGACTCGAAGCGGTCAGGGCTAGAAGATTGGACTGGGGTGCTTTCTTCTTCTTCTTCTGAGGAAGACTCGTCCCAGGTTGCTTGTAGTGCCTTCTTCCTTCCTGTCTTTTTGGACTCCTTTAGACTTGGACACTCAGTCTTGTAGTGGCCCTTCTTCTTTNCCGACGCCTAATGTTCCCTCAAGGAGAACGCGTCTCACCTATCCTCTCGGGAGAGTTTACCTGGTGCCAGCCGGATCCTCCAGTTGGACTTTTGCCCGGCAGTCCTTCGCCAGGTCTTGAGTTACCAAGCTGCCCTTCGCTTGGTGCCTAGCTACCCTTCGCTAGGTCTTTTCTTCTGGCAGCCCTTCGCCAGCCTAGCAGTCCTTCGCTAGGGCTTGTCTTCTGGCAGCCCTTCGCCAGGACCTAGCAATCCTTCGCTAGGGTTTTCCTATTCTGGCAGTCCTTCGCCAGGGCCTAGCAGTCCTTCGCTAGGGCTTTTCCTGTACACTCAAGTAGCATTGTTAGATAACAAATAACCCTTAACTTTTGAACCCTTTTGCCAATATCAAAATACAGGTTTGACTTGGGTGCAATCAGCACCAACAATCTCCCCCTTTTTGATATATGGCAACCTAGTTCAAAAGATTAAGGAAAAAATGCTGAAATTGAAATCCTAAGTTAGATTTTCTCCCCCTGGAAGAAATCTCCCCCTAGGTTTTTCAAAAGTAGGTGGTTTTAAGTTTAAATACTTAGACAAAAAAAATGTTCTAAGTTTGAAGAAGTTTTCATACTTTAGCAAATTTTGAGTTTTTAGGAAAACTTTCTAAACTTAGACTTTTTTTTGGTTTCTAGACTTTCTAAATTTTGAGTTTTTAAATATGCAATTCAGAGCATATTTTAAGGAAAAATTCAGAGCATATTTTAAGAAAATCAATTAAGCTTTCCAAGGATCAGAGCAAAAAATCTTTTTTTTTTTAGAAAATCAATTAAGCTTTCCAAGGAAAACATTTTTGTTCCCTGTCCCTGTTTCCTTTCCAACTCTCCCCCTTTGACATATATCAAAAAATGCAAAAAAAATACAATATTTGTAATAAATAAATAAAGTATTTACTGTACTGAACCGAGCTGGTATCTAAGTCTGGTTAAATCTTTAGGGACCTGTCTAACCCTATTAGCTACTTACTAACTGTTATAAACAGTAGCTTTTGCTAGGGTTAGTCAAGTTAAGTGCATTGTTCAAGTTAGATTGTCTAAACTTGATACTTAACTTGATTGCTGTTCAGTTTGTATTTAGTGCCCCAACTACTGCAGATGCACTGACTTAAAGCATCTTGAGTTAAGGCAAAGACCTAAGCATCTCAACCCTTTCTAGGTTATCATTCAAAGTACCCTAAGGTGCTTGTGAGATGCTGGCTTCTAGAGCTATAGGTGCATGCAGTTCTAGGGTTAGAGCCTAGGCTAAGTCCATTTCGAAGAAAAAACCTAATTTTGAAGGGGGTAATTTTGAAAATAAAACTAAGAAAAGACGAAAAAAAATTTAAAATCAAAGTAAAACATTTTTAGCAAAAAATCAATTAAGACATTTTCAATTAAAGCAGAAGCAAAAAAATATTCTACTCTATTAAACATAATCCTAGCTGCCTTCTTAGTGAGCTAAACTCAGATTCAGGTAGGGGTTTAGTGAATATGTCAGCTAGGTTAGATTTGGAGTCTACATGCTTAAGGACTATTTCACCCCTAGCTACATGATCTCTTACAAAGTGATGTTTTACTTCTATGTGTTTGGTTCTTGAATGTTGTATTGGGTTTTTGGTTAAGTTAATTGAGCTAATATTGTCAACATTGACTTGGGTCTGATTGTAGTCTAGCTGAAAGTCTTTAAGAGTGTGCATCATCCATAGGAGTTGAGCTACACACTCTCCTAAGGCTACATTTCAGCTTCAGTTGTGGATAGAGCAACACAGTGTTGCTTCCTACTGCACCAACTTACTAAGCTGTTTCCTAAAAGTTGACAACTTCCACTTGTACTTTTTCTATCTAATTTACAACCAGCATAGTCAGAATCAGAGTATCCTGACAACTTAAAAGATGAAGTCCTAGGGTACCAAATCCCTACATTTAGGGTGCCTTAATGTATCTTAAAATTCGTTTTAGGGCTGCTAGGTGAGTCTCCTTAGCACAGGTTTGGTACCTAGCGCACATTCCTACTGAAAAAAGTATATCAGGTCTGCTGGCTGTAAGGTATAGTAGACTTCCTATCATACTTCTATAAAGTTTTAGATCTACTGATTTGCCATCAGGGTCATTATCTATTTTCATATTTGTGGCCATTGGGATACTTATACTTTTAGAGTTATCCATTTTAAATTTCTTAATTAGTTCTTTAGCATATTTAGATTGATGTACATAATTTCCATCCTTAGTTTGTTTGATTTGTAACCCTAGAAAAAAGTTGAGTTCCCCAACTAAACTCATTTCAAACTCATTTTCCATTATTGTTACAAATTCTTTTAGAAATTTAGAGTTAGTTGATCCAAATATTATATCGTCTACGTAAATTTGGGCAATAAATATATCCTTTTCTAAAATTTTAACAAACAAGGTTGGGTCAATTTGACCTTGTTTGAATTCTTTAGAAATCAGTAATTGGATAATCTTTCATACCAGGCCCTAGGTGCTTGTTTTAGTCCATAAAGGGCTTTACTAAGTTTGTAGACATGATCAGGTTTTTCTATATCCTCAAATCCTGGGGGTTGTCCTACATAGACTTCCTCCTTAATAAGCCCATTTAAGAAGGCTGACTTTACATCCATTTGGTATAATTTAAATCCTTTATGGGATGCAAAGGCTAGTAACATCCTAATAGACTCAAGTCTAGCTACAGGGGCGTAGGTTTCATCATAATCCAACCCTTCTACTTGGTTGAATCCCTTAGCTACTAAGCGGGCTTTATTTCGGACTATTTCACCTTGATCGTTTAACTTATTCCTAAATACCCACTTAGTGTCAATTACGGATTTGCTTTTAGGTTTAGGAACTAATTCCCAGACTTGGTTTCTCTCAAATTGGGCTAGCTCTTCTTGCATGGCTAAGATCCAGTCAGGATCAGGTAGGGCATCCTCAATAGTCTTAGGTTCAATCTTTGAAATCATGGCTATTTGACTAAGATTTCTACAGGAAGCTCTAGTTCTGACTCCTAAGGTTGGATCACCTACAATTTGGTCAATTGGGTGACTGAGTCTGGGTTTCTTATTTTTTCTAGTACTTGGCTCAGCTTCAGGTCCAGCTGGTCCAATAGGTTCAATTCTGAGTTCATTGGTTGGTTCAATGATTCAGAAGTTGGTTCATTTGTTAAGTCATTAAAGGGTTCAGTTAGGGTTTCAAAGTTATCTTCTTGATCAGTATTTGGTGAAGCTAAGTCAGAATCATCAGATTTTGGGTTAGTTTCTTCATCAAATATTAAGTTGGTTGTTTCTTCAATTTTTTAGTTATTTTGTTGTAGACTCTATAAGCTCTACTTGTTGTAGAGTACCCTAAAAAGATACCTGGGTTTGACTTGGCTTGGAATTTTCCAAGATAGTCTTTGGTATTAAGAATATGGACTTTGCATCCAAAGACTCTAAGATAGTGTAGGTTTGGAAGTCTATGGTAGTAAAGTTCATAGGGTGTTTTATTTAATCTTTTATTAGGTAGAGTCCTATTTTGGATATAGCAAGCTGTGCTAATTGCTTCTGCCCAATAGTGGTTAGGTAGGTTAAATTCATTGAGCATAGCCCTAGCAGCTTCCTGTAGGGTTCTATTCTTCCTTTCTACTATGCCATTTTGTTGGGGGGTTCTAGGACACGAAAATTCGTGTTTATATCCGTTTACATTGCAGAATTCTTCGAATCTTTGATTCTCGAATTCTCCCCCGTGGTCAGACCTAATTCTTTTGATTTTTGTATCATTTTGATTTTCAATCAATTTACAAAAGTTGTTAAATAATTTCAGGGTTTCATCTTTGGTCTTTAGAAACCTAACCCAGGTGAACCTAGAGTAGTCATCAATTATCACTAAGCAGTATCGGTTTCCACTTAGTGACTTGGCTCCATGTGAATCAAATAGGTCAAGGTGTAGGAGCTCAAGTGTGGTTTGGGTTTGATCAGATTGGATCAATTTGTGACTAGACTTGGTTTGTTTGCCTTGATTACAAGATTCACATATTAGGGTTTCATTATTCTTAATTTTGGGGACACCTTTGATTAAGCCAAGTTGGGTAATTTTTGAAATAGTTCTTAGATTGGTATGACCCAATCTCCTATGCCAGAGTTTTGATTGTTCTAACTGTGTTAACATGCATTTGGGTATAAGGGGCAGATTTATAGTATATACATTATTTTTCCTAGTGCCCTTAAGCATGATTTCTGAGTCTTGTGCATTTCTAATCAGGCAGTTAGAATTGTTGAAGGTAACTAAATAACCAGAGTCACATAACTGACTTATGCTAAGTAGGTTAAAACTAAAGTCTTCAACCAATAGAACTTTCTTAATAATAAAATTGGATTTAAGTTCAATATTACCTGACCCAATTACCTTGAGTGTAGCATTATTTCCAAATGCCACTGAGCCCAGGTTTTTGAACTTGAGTTTGGTGAACTTCAATTTGTCTCCAGTCATGTGTCTGGAGCATCCGCTATCTAACATCCATTGGTCCAAATCTTTATGTTCCTACACATAAAGGATTTTCGGTGATTTGGATCCAATTGAGTTAGAGATAGCTTGAGTTTCACTTCCTAGTCTGTCTCACCCCAGTCTAGGGTTTTCAAACACGTTAACCTTAAGGTTTTTGTGAGACAGGTTTGAGGGTAGAAATTAGTTTTGAAAAGGAATTTCAATTTATTTTCGAAAAGTTATTTACTTTTGGAAACAGATTTTTAAACAAATAAGTTTAGAAATTTTGAAAAATAGATTAAGTGATTTTTGAAAAAGAAATAGGTTTTAAGAAATAGAGGTTTTGAAAACAGATTAGAATCTATAATTATTTGAAATTTGAGTTAGATTCGAATTTGACAAAAGATAATTTGAATTTGAATTTCAGAAATTGGCTTCCAGGTCTTGGCGAGGCACTAGGCCTTCTTTGGCCGTAGCCTTATGGGATCATCCACCCTTTCCTTGACAAAGCCTTTTAATGAAATTTCATTTTCAAATTAACTTAGGTCATTTTCTGGTCTAACTAGCTTGGGTCTTGGATCGGTAGCTTCGGCTGGTTTCACCAGTCTAAAGAGACCAAGTAGACTTGATCTTATTAGAGTTGGTTTCCCCAACGTACTATCATCTCACCTCCTCCCAGTGCTATGTTTTCAAGTTTCAAGTAATTTAGTCCTTAAATCTAAGTATTCCTAATTCTAAGCATGGCAATTAAAAAAAAATTAAATAAACAAGCAATCAATCAAAAAAAATTATTTAATTATAAAAATTGTTTTGATTTTGGCTCCCCCTGGACTAAAGCCTCTGTATGGGTTAGGCAAGATGTGAATCTTGTCCTTAGGGATCCAAAATTGATTTGAACCAGTTGGTTTAGTCAGGCACAGTTTTGGCACCCATGCCTGAACCTTAGGTCTTGACTGGTTCAGTACAACAAAGTAAGATCTTTGCCGAGATTTGGTTCTATAGCCAAGTCCGGATCGGTTTAGAACGGACTTCTGTTTTCCCAGAATCAGATCAAGATTCTTGGAACCAGAAGTGAATCGTTCTAATGTTGTTCTTAAGTCCTTGACTTGAGTTTTCAGGGAGGAATTCTCTGATTCAAGTTTTTCAACTTGATCAGGGGTTCTTTCCTGAATTTTCTCAGTTAAGGACTCAGAATCAGCTCCCTCTTTCAGGAGTTTTACTTCCTGTCGGAGGGATTCGATTCGGAGTTTGGCTTTCGCCAAATCTCGGGATAGATAGGAAATAAGCGAATTCAACTGTAATTTCGAAAAACCCGTTACCCTTATTTCGCCGTTGTCGGAGATGGTCAGCTTGTCGTCGTCCTGGTCTGAGTCTGAGTCAGTCTCGATTTGACTCGAAGCGGTCAGGGCTAGAAGATTGGACTGGGGTGCTTCTTCTTCTTCTTCTGAGGAAGACTCGTCCCAGGTTGCTTGTAGTGCCTTCTTCTTCCTGGTCTTTTTGGACTCCTTTAGACTTGGACACTCAGTCTTGTAGTGGCCCTTCTTCTTGCATTCGTAGCAGGTTACGTTGGGTTTGTGTTTGTCAGTTGCTGGTTCAGCTTGTCCATCCTTTCTACGACTTATTCTTCGTGTGTTGGTTTGGTTCTTCAGCTTTTTGTAGTAGCTTCGAGCTAGCCGGACCAGTTCAGATTGATCTTCTTCTTGATCTTCTGTTTCTGAATCTGAGGTAGATTCGAGTTCAACTTGAGTTTGTTTCTTGGTCGTCTTTCCTGTTTTCCCTGCAAAGAAAGCTATACTTTTCTCGACCAAATTACAGTTAGTCTGTTCATGCAGTTCAAGTTCAAAGAATAACTCATCTAACTTAATTTTTGAGAGATCCCTAGAGACCTTGTATGCATCCACCATAGATGCCCACAAGGTAGTTCTAGGGAATGCGTTTAGGGCGTACCTTATCAGGTCACGGTTTTCAACCTTGTGACCTATTGTATGAAGACCGTTCATTACCTCTTGAATTCTTGCGTGGAGCTGGGCTGCTGTCTCGTTATCTGCCATTTTGATGGTGAAGAGCTTGTTCAGTAGCAGGTCCCTTTTGCTGATCCACGTGTCTGAGGTTCCTTCATGGAGCTCGATTAGTTTAGCCCATAACTCCTTTGCACTGTTGAAGGGGCCTACTCGGTTCAGCTCCTCTTTCGTTAATCCGCATTGGAGAGTCTGAGTTGCTTTGGCGTCAGCTTCAATTTTGCGTTTGAGAGTGTTGTCCCACTCCCAGTAGCTTTGTGGAATTCCTTCTGTATTTCGTGGGATCTCCAGACCGGACTGGATAATGATCCACATGTCCACCTGAGTTTTCAGGTGGACCTCCATGCGACTTTTCCAGTAGGAAAAGTCTTCTCCACTAAAGAGTGGAGGTCTAGCGGTGTTGTATCCCTCTTGCATAGACATTTACACTAAAAAAAATTTACAAAAGAAATGTCCCAAGACTTGGTCTTGGATTAGTAGTGCGAGATAAAAAAATTGATTAGAGGAATAAAAAAAATCCGAAAAAAAATATTCCAAACTGGTGGTTGCACCAAGTTTGAAATCCCCGCTCTGATACCACTTGTTGGATCGAGAAATGCGAGAGAGGGGGGGTGAATGTCGCAATTCGTTCGGATTTAAAAAGAGCGGGTGAGCAGCGGAAATAAAAGAGAACACAACAACGCAAACACAGCCGGTTTACTTGGTTCGGAGCCTGGGTCGACTCCTACTCCAAGGCCCACGGTCGTTGACCGTTTTCTGCGGGCAATTCTATAAGTTCGCAAAAGTTTACAAGACAAATAATAAAAATCTTTTCGTAAACTTAAATACAACTCTTGTTACCGACGTCCGGTGAAGATCGAAGTTCCGGAGCAGCGGGACGTCGTCGGCTTGAGTTGGCAGCTTTCTTGAGTGTGTCGTGGAAGCAGAAGAGCGCAGAATTGTCGAAGGAATTAGTGTCTTCAGGAAGAGGGTCTAGGGCCCTTTATATAGGGCCTGGGGGCGCCCTGGTCGACGGGGGCGCCCCCCACGTGGCAGCTGATCCGATTGCTGCTCGGTCGCCGTCTGATCCCCTTATCCTCGGGATCCGGTTTGACCGGGGCGCCCGGATGACTCGGGGTGCCCGGATTGAACGGTCAAAGCCTCATCTCCTTGGCTTCGCAGAAACGCTGTTCGGCAGCTGTCAGTGGGGGCGCCCGGGACAGCGGGGGCGCCCTGTGAGTGTAGCGCAGTAACACACTGTTGGTTTGCAATGGGGGCGCCCGGGACAGCGGGGGCGCCCTGGCTATGTACTGTTGAATTGTTGTTGTGAACACCATGGGGGCGCCCGGGACATCTCGGGCGCCCTGGTCAGCAGTTGCCTCACTCCTTTGAGGCACTCTGAGCTGCAGACACTCGTTCCTTCGGTCCTGCATCCAGGGTTAGTCCAAAACACAATAAAACAATAGCATAATATATTATACAGCCTTAGCTGTCTTGGTTCTGACTTTGGTCTCCAAAATGGAGCCCTAGGTCGAACCGACGCCTAATGTTCCCTCAAGGAGAACGCGTCCTCACCTACTCCTCTCGGGAGAGTTTACCTGGTGCCAGCCGGATCCTCCAGTTGGACTTTTGCCCGGCAGTCCTTCGCCAGGTCTTGAGTTACCAAGCTGCCCTTCGCTTGGTGCCTAGCTACCCTTCGCTAGGTCTTTTCTTCTGGCAGCCCTTCGCCAGCCTAGCAGTCCTTCGCTAGGGCTTGTCTTCTGGCAGCCCTTCGCCAGGACCTAGCAATCCTTCGCTAGGGTTTTCCTATTCTGGCAGTCCTTCGCCAGGGCCTAGCAGTCCTTCGCTAGGGCTTTTCCTGTACACTCAAGTAGCATTGTTAGATAACAAATAACCCTTAACTTTTGAACCCTTTTGCCAATATCAAAATACAGGTTTGACTTGGGTGCAATCTGCACCAACAATACTAACATACTTTCTTATCATCTTTCACTTGCTGATACTAGCAGTCAATAATGAAAAGTATACAAAACTATAACATATGAACTTCTTCATCATGCACTTACTGATACTAGCAGTCAAAAATGAAAAGCATGCAAAACTATAACATATGAACTTCTTCATCATGCACTTACTTATACTAGCAGTCAATAATGAAAAGCATGTAAAACTATAACATATGAACTTCTTACTTGGCAGGCGGCAGGATTGATGCTTGATGTCAGTGTGGCGGAAGGGTGGAACCTTTTTGCTCTGATACCACTCTGTGACGACCCACCTTTTGGTACTTCTAAGCTTTAAGTTACTACTACTTGACTTCCCTTAACATGCTTTATTTTTTTTTTCTTCCTTCTCTTTTTTTTCAAAAAAAATAAAACAACTTTCATTTTATTTGCTTTACCAGGATTTGACCCCTAGACCTCTTAGTTGTAACACAAGAGTACTAACCAGCTGCTCTATACCACTTCTTTTCAATAGTATAGCAGTCGACTGGTACCAGGCGACTGGCCTTTTGGCAGTCGCCTGGTGCATCGAACAGAAGCTACTGTTCGATAGGGCAGGTGACTGGTCCTGTACCAGTCGACTGGCACGCCTGAAAACCTGCATTTCAGACCTGAAACTCATCTCCATCCATCCACAAAACATATACTTTCAAGCCATACAAAGACATAACATCATTTCTATACTCTATACTAGTTTTCTAAACATTTTAGCCAATCAAAACAACTTCATAAACTTGAAATTAGGACTTTTGCGGAAGTAAATAAGCTATCAAAATCTATGTGAACTTTAGACTAGAGTTTGTACCAAATTTTGTATCTATGCAAGGTTTAAACAAAGTCATTCATTCTACCACTTCGAAACACCAAAACACATGTTCTACAAGACTTAGCCCAATGATCTCTTCCACGGTTCCGCCGCCACTGAACATCAATGCAAGTCCCTTCGCCTCCTTAACTTATGCTTTTTCTTTACCTTTGTCTGCAATAGAAGGAAATGCAACTAATAAGCAAAATGCTTAGTAAGTAAATCCTAACTCACAAATCCAACGATAAGGGATAAACATGCTCTTTTCAAATAATGCTTGCTTTAAAACACATGCACTTTGAAATACTTACACATGGAAACTTTCATATACTTATCATGCTCAATCATACTTGAAAACATTTACAAGCACTAAAACATTGACAAATCTAACATGCTCATAATTTCTTTTGAAACTTACTAATGATACATTTCCATACATTAAAACGCAACTTCTTTGCTCTTTCCCTTTAACATGCTTATAACATAACCATGTTATCATACATAACAAAACATGCACTTTAGGAAATTAAAACACTTTCATATACTCATATACTTCAAAATAATAATCAACTTTCTCAGGCCTTGACACTGTACCATGGTATCAATGTACCAATGCGCGTATCCCTAATAGGGTTCGGGGTAGCTAGCCACCGCACCCTATTAGAGCTTCTTTCTAACTTTCTGTGGACCTCTCTTTTGCCCGGTACATGTCACTTTACAAAAGTAAAATACTTTCTTATTCATAATGCTTATACTTATCAAGCTATCTTTCTTTTTACATAAATCTTTGCACTACAAAACCTTACCTTTCTTACTTGAAACTTTCATCGAGCACCTTGCGTGCCCTTAACCCAAAACTCAATTTTTGGGACTTTTCAAGAACTTGGTCTTCCATCCTTAGATCACATATATAAAAATCTACTCCAATTCAAGTTCTATGATTAAAAACATGTATTCTTGAGAAACTTAATTACACAATAAGCCCTATTCTCCAAGCATGCTCATAAATCACAAAATCAAGGTTCTGCAACGAGAAAACTACATGCGAAGCTACTCCTATTGCAGGTGAGTGATTTACTTACCCTTTTTTGAAGAAAACTCACTAAGTATCTCGAAATTTCTAGTGTAAGGCTCTTTTCCTCTTCCTTTGCAAGAAAACTTCACCCTTGGCCCTAGGGAAGAAGCCCTAGGTTTTCTACTTCAAGAGGAAGAAGAAGGAGGAAGAAAACTCCCCCTTTCTCCCTATTTTCGCAGCCTCCTCCTTTTGCTCGCGCGGCCTCCCCAAACCCTAAAAGGGGTCTTAACACAACTTAAGTGGAAGTTTAAATACCTATTCATGAAACGGCCTAAATCAACTATAACATTATTTCGTTTCATTCTTTTCTGTGCTTGATACCCTAGCCTAGCTGGTTACTTGGCTGCCCTTAAGGCTTTGCTTCTCCCTGTGGTTGCGGGATCAATCCCCACCCCGACCCTTTAATTTTTTCCTTTTTATTTTTAATCCGAAAAATGTAATAAAATTCCGAAAAATGCTAGAAAAATTCCTAAAATCCCTAATAATACCAGAAATTTATTGGGTATTACACCCCCAGGCCCTATATAAAGGACCCTTGACCAAGGCTTTAGAACACAACTCCCGATCAACTCGTCTACGCTCTTCTGCACTCGCGCTTCGCCTCGGAATCCTTCCAACTCGAGCCGACGACGTCCCGCTGCTCCGAAAAAGTCGATCTACCCCGGACGTCGGTAAAAGAGCTATTTAAAGTTTACTGTACTTAATTCTGCAACAATTATTTGTAAACTATTTTGCGCACTATATAGAATTACCCAAAGTAAATGGTCAACGACCGTGGGCCTTGGAGTAGGAGTCGACACAGGCTTCAAACCAAGTAAAATCGACTGTGTCTGTGTGTTGTGATTTTTAATTTCCGCTGCGTACTTGCTCTTACTCAAATCTGAAACGATTTCCGATATTCACCCCCCTCTATCGGTTTTCTCGATGCAACAAGTGGTATCAGAGCGGGGAAGCTCAAATTTGGTGCAACCACCAATTTGAGAGTTTTTCGGATTTACGAATTTTTTTTATTTATTTCATTTCTTTTCTTTTTTTTGTTAATCAACACCACTCGATCAGTCTCGCTTTTTTTTCAAATAAATAATATCTGTAGGTGTATTTAAAATATTCTTACGCCTTTTTCAATTTTGAATTCTCATTTTTTCACTATAAGTCAAAATTGATAAAACAAACAATTTTTAAAAATTTGTCATAAATTTTTTTTATTATTATTTTAATATTTTTCTCGAAATTCGTGCTGCTTTAATTCGTGCAAAATTTTTTCTCAAACATTAAATTCTTATTTTTTTTCATTATTAATCAGAATTGAGAAAATCAACATTTTCAAAAATTTGTCATAAATTATTTTTATTATTTTATTATTATTCTACCTCGAAATTCGTGCAATTTTTTTGGCTATTTTTTTCCCCTTCTCCCGCACTACTAATCCAAGACCAAGTCTTGGTACATTTTTGGTGTTTCCTTTGTGTACAAGGTATAATCTAAATGGCCAACCAAGAGTGGAATAGTGTCCATCCACCCCTATTCTGTGGCGAGAACTTCAGAACCTGGAAGGGTCTAATGGAATCCCACTGAAAGACCCATCTGGATTTATGGATGATGATCCAAACAGGGTTGTCAGTACCTACAGAAAATGGAAAGTCAATCGCCTGGGATAAACTGGATGAACCAACTCTGAGGAAGATTGAGGCAGATGCAAAGGCGACTGCAATCCTGCAATGTGGCCTAACCAACGAAGAATTGAAGCGGGTCGGATCCTTCAACTGTGCCAAAGAGATGTGGGAGAAGCTAATCAACCTACACGAAGAAACAGTACCCGACTTCAATGTTGACTCCGAATCAGAAGATGAGATAGAATCCATACTTGATTGCGAATTCGAGCTAGAGTCAGATGACAAAGTGACTGAGACAAAAATGGTAACCAACTTTGAATTTGTTCCAAAATTACAATTATATAGTCAGACTAATGCTATAATGGTCAAGGAAGGTATAATTTCAAGTGCAGGGAAAACTCCAAAGAAGAAGCTTCAACCTGTACTCGAGTCCAACTCAGACTCTGAATCAGAAGACAATGAGGGAGATCGACCCAAACTGGTCCGATTAGCTCGTGATCATTACAAGAGTACTGGACAAACGATCGGGAAAGATAAGTTTTCAATATTTGAAAATCCATTATTTATCTCAAATAACTTGATTAATTCATATAAATTATTTAAGGTTAATACTTTAGAAAACTTATTTCACAACCGTGCTGATTTTAAGAACCCAAAGTATTATTTCAATTATGATATAACTTAGATCATTTATTATTATTTTTTTTGTTTGCTTGTTTTTTTTAATTAGGATTGATTATTTTAAGGACTGAACCAACTTAATTGAAATTTGATAACATAGTAATGGGTAGAGGTGAGATGATAGTACGTTAGGGAAGCCAATTCTAATAAGGTCAAGTATACTCTACTTGGTCTCTTTAGATTGGTGAAACTAGCCGAAGCTACCGATCCAAGACCCAAACTAGTTAGACCAGAAGTTACCAAAAAGTAATTTTGAAGATGAAATTTCACTAAAAGGCTTTGTCTAGGAAAGGGTTGATGATCCAATAAGGCTACGGCCAAAGAAGGCCTTGTGCCTCGCCAAGACCTGGAAGCCAATTTTTGAAATTCAAATTCAATTTACTCTTTGTTAAATTCAAATCTAACATAAATTTTTAGTTAATTTTAGATTCAAATATCTCTTTTCAAAACAAATTTAAATTGGGTTTAAAAATTAATTTAACTTTTCAAAATTAATCATGGCCTTTTCAAAATAAATCCTTCTATTAAAATATACATCTCACAAAACAGTTAAGGATATCCTGTTTTGTCACTTAGAAATGAGTGAGATGCTTAGGACCTAAAAGTTGAGTCCAACCCAACCAACTAATTCAAATTAATCAAATCTTAATTAAACCAATTAAATTTAATCAAATCTTAATTAAACCAATTAAATTTAATCAAATCTTAATTAAACCAATTAAATTTAATCAAATCTTAATTAAACCAATTAAATTCAATTAAATCTTAATTAAATCTATTAATTCAATTAAATCAAAATCAAATCTTAATTAATTCAATAAAATCAAATCTTAATCAAATCAATTAAATTCAATTAAATCTTAATTAAACCAATTAAATTTAATCAAATCTTAATTAAACCAATTAAATTTAATCAAATCTTAATTAAATCAATTAAATTCAATCAAATCTTAATTAAATCAATTAAATTCAATTAAATCTTAATTAAATCAATTAAGTTCAATTATATCTTAATTAAATCAATTAAATTCAATTAAATCTTAATTAAATCAATTAAATTTAATTCAATCAAATTCAAAATTTAATTCAACTGAACAAACTTAACCCTCTAAATTTTCATTTTCACAAAAATCAAATTTAACTTTTTAACTAAGAGTCAATGTTTCAAATCATTGTAATTAAAATCAAGTCTCTTTTTCACTAACCTGAAATTTATTTCATAACATTTATTTCATTCCTTTACCATTATACAAACATTTTTTGAAAATTAGTTTACTCATGTATGGCAAAAAGTCACCCTAGGGATTACTTAGGATATTTTCTTTTTATCTACAGTCCGGGCTTAGATATTTATTTTTTTTTGGACTTAAAAAAAATTCTATGTTTTCAAATAATCACTATATTTTTTCGAAAATTGTGCTTTACAAAAAAAAACCATTATCATTTCAAAATGTTTTTCGAAAACGGGGTTTATGCTTTAAAATTATCATCATTTCAAATTGAATTTTCTAAAATTATATTACCATGCTAGTATTCAAAACTATTCTTTTGATTTTAGTAAACCCTAAAGACACAAAGGAAGGTCTACTTAATGATCTACAAAGACTCCGAGGATGTGTCAAATTTAGGGGGAGTCTAAATCAAAAGAAATTATTTCTAACAAGTTTGAAATTATTAGATAATTCGTATAATTTGAATCAAACCTTATGACTCAGAGGAAGATCGCTTGTAGTCAACAAGCTTCCTAGGACTGGGTCGAGTTAAGTGGGAGATCAAATTAAAAGAATTATTGAGCATTTTCAAAATTATATATTTTCATGCATTGCACTTTTAAAATCCTTTTGAAAATTACTCTTTCAAAATACTATCCTATAAAATCATTTTGCTTATATATATCATCACTTTCAAAATTTTACGTGACTTTGGAATACTTTTAAAAATCTATTGAGAATACTTTTGAAATTAATATTTACTTGACTTTGGAAAATTTTCCAGGACACTTAAGGAAAGGTCCTTGTAGTTAACAAGGTTTCCTAAGATTGTGTCAGATTGGAAAAGAAACCAAAGCAAGTAAAAGATTATGTGTAAGTACTTTCAAAAAGATAAGTCAAGTAATTTTAGTAATTTTCTTTAATATTTTAAAAGTACTTATGTTTTTCAAATTCATAATATCTTTCAAAATACTTATGCCTTTCAAAAGCTCAATAAAGTACTTGCATTCTTGTGCATTTTTTAAAATATTCAGAACAAGTAAACTTATTGTTTATCATATACACTTGACTCCAATTATGATTTTGAACATAAATTTTTCAGTCTTTCTAAATTTTTTAAAATTATCATAACACTTGACATTACTTCGCTCAATTTTTTTTCACAAGCTCTGATACACAAATTTAAATTTCTTTCAAAATATATTTTACAAATTTTTTTTGATATGGGAGAGTAGAAAAAGTGAAATTAAAATTTTCATTCTTAAAATTTTTTCCCCTTTTTAAAGAAAGTTTTTCTTAGAATGGTCTAAAACATAAGGAGAAGAATTTCACATTAAGGGGGAGAAAAAGGAAAGAGAGAAAGGAATTTTTTTAACAAGTGCTTCAAAAATTTCGAAGTATTTCTAAGTGTTTTCAAATTTTTTGAGTACATATTTTTCTCCTAAGTAAAATTTTCCCTAGTAAACAAATTTACTCCCAATTCTCAAAATTTGAAACTTTGTTTAAGGGAAATCTAGCTTCAAAATTTTGCCTAAATTTTGAGAAATTTTGCCTAAAATTTGAAACAAGTTTTGTTAGTGAAAATGCTTTTACTCCATTTTTTGAAAAACACTTTGTTAAAGACATGAAGCACTTAGGAAAACTCAAAAATCCCTGTTAGATACCTTGAACACCCGTGTTTGTTTTTGATATATGTCAAAGGGGGAGGAAAGGTCAAAGTTAAGTATTTTGCAAGTATTCAGGGTTTTAGGTGGAGTATGAGAAAAAAAAATTTTATAAATTTTTTTATATACTTCATTGTGCTTTTTCCTATACTTCATTGTGTTTTTACCTTCTTTTATTAACTGTTATAAGTTTTTACTTAACATTAAATTGTGTTGTCATAAATCAAAAAGGGGGAGATTGTTGGTGCAGGAAGCACCATATCGAACCTTGTTTTGATATTGGTAAAGGATTCAAAGTTAAGTTTGTTTGTGATCTAACGTTGTTCACTAAGTGTGCAGAAAAAGCCCTAGCGAAGGACTGCTAGGCACCTGGCAAAGGAATACCAGGATACAAAGCCCTAGCGAAGGACTGCTAGGCAACTAGCGAAGGGCTGCTAGTCACCAAGTCCTAGCGAAGGACTGCTAGGCAACTAGTGAAGGGCTGCTAGTCATCAAGTCCTAGCGAAGGACTGCTAGGCAACTAGCGAAGGGCTGCTAGTCATCAAAGACCTGGCGAAGGGCTGCTGGGCACCTAGCGAAGGGCTGCTAGGATACAAAGCCCTAGCGAAGGAATGCTACGCACCGGCCGAAGGACAGCTCGGCATCCAAGACCTGGCAAAGGATTGCCAGGCAAAAGTCCAACCAAAGGAGCGGTTGCATCAGGTATATTCTCCCGAGAGGAGTAGGTGAGGACGCGTTCCCCGTCAAGGGAACAGTAGGCGTCGGTTCGACCTAGGGTTCCATTTTGGAGACCCAAAGTCAGAACCAAGACAGCTAAGGCTGTATAAGCTAACCACTTAATGTTTTATTGTGTTTTGGACTAACCCTGGATGCAGGACCAAAGGAACGAGTGTCTGCAGCTCAGAGTGCCTCAAAGGAGTGAGGCAACAGCTGACTAGGGCGCCCGGAGTGTCCCGGGCGCCCCCATGGTGAACACAAAACACAAGTTACAAAAACAGGCTTCGACAGTATAACTCCCGGGCGCCCCCGTGCTCCCGGGCGCCCCCAGCGTCCCGGGCGCCCCCATGCGCAAGCCTCGAACCAGAAGCCAGCGAAGCGAAGGGATGAGATTTGACCCGGTCAACCCGGGCGCCCCGGTCAAAGCGGATCTCGAAGATAAAGGGATCAGACGCTGACCGAGGCGTTGGCGGATCGAAGGCCGCGTGGGGGGCGCCCCCGACATCCCGGGCGCCCCCAGGCCCTATATAAAGGACCCTCGACCAAGGCTTTAGAACACAACTCCCGATCAACTCGTCTACGCTCTTCTGCACTCGCGCTTCACCTCGGAATCCTTCCAACTCGAGCCGACGATATCCCACTGCTCCGAAAAAGTCGATCTACCCCGGACGTCGGTAAAAGAGCTATTTAAAGTTTACTGTACTTAATTATGTAACAATTATTTGTAAACTATTTTGCGCACTATATAGAATTGCCCAAAGTAAACGGTCAACGACCGTGGGCCTTGGAGTAGGAGTCGACACAGGCTCCGAGCCAAGTAAAATCGACTGTGTCTGTGTGTTGTGATTTTTAATTTCCGCTGCGTACTTGCTCTTACTCAAATCCGAAACGATTTCAGATATTCACCCCCCCCCTCTATCGGTTTTCTCTATCCAACAGCCTAGGCCTTAACCCTAGAAATGCATGCACCTATAGATTTAGAAGTCAGCATCTCACAAGCACCTTAGGGTACTTTTTAGTGATAACCTAGAATGGGTTGAGATGCTTAGGTCTTTGCCTTAATTCAAGATTCTTTAAGTTAGTGCATCTGCAGTAATTGAGGCACTAAATATAACTAAATACAGTAATCAAGTTAAGTGTCAAGCTTAGACAATCTAACTTGAATAGAACACTTAACTCGACTAACCCTAGCGAAAACTACTGTTTATAACAGATAGTAAGTAGCTAATTGGGTTAGACAGGTCCCTACAGAGAAAATTTAAATGGTTTTATTCAGTTTATCTTGCATTGGTTCAGTACAGCACATTATTTTGTTATATGCAAGTTATTTGTTATTTTTATATATTGTTTTTTTTTATATATGACAAAGGGGGAGAGTTAAGAAAGGAGAGAAGCTTTAAATTTTTAAGCTTTAAATTTTTCAAAATTTTATCCTTTCTTCAAAAAAGTACTTACTCATAGCTTTAAATTAGCTTTAAATTTTTAAGCTTTAAATTTTTCAAAATTTTATCCTTTCTTCAAAAAGTACTTACTCATACTTACTCTATCTTTCTCCTTCAAAGTACTTAACCTGTTTTTTTATAAAACTGTTTTCAAAAGTATTTAGTCTAAATTATTTTCAAGATAAAACATTTTCTAAGTACTTAAACTTAAGCTATCACTAAGTACTTATTTCTAAACTTCCCTAGAAAAGGTTCGAAAGAAGATTGAAAACTTTTAAAAGTACTTTCAAAAACTCAAAAGAGATGTTTTAGAAATTTTTTCACTAAAGTTGTTTTTCTAAAAATGTCTAAGTATAAAAAAAAATTTTGGAAAATACACTTTTGAAAAATCTTCTAAGTTTTGAAAAAGTAACTCCATCATGTTAACTTAGAAATTTTTCAAACCCCACGAAACTTTGAAAACCCTAGGGGGAGATTCCTTCCATGGGGAGGGAACTAAAGTAGTTTATCATCTACTCTGATTAACTTAACTTTTTGAATCGGGTTGCCATAAATCAAAAAGGGAGAGATTGTTGGTGCAGACAGCACCCAAGTCGAACCTGTGTTTTGATAAATGGCAAAGGATTCAAAAGTTAAGTCTTATTTGTTATCTAACATGCTGCTTGAGTGTGCAGATTGAAGCCCTAGCAAAGGAATGCTAGGCACCTAGCGAAGGAATGCTAGGCACTGAAACCCTAAGTCCTGGCGAAGGACAACTGGGCACCTAGCGAAGGGCTGCTAGGATACGAAGACCTAGCGAAGGACTGCTAGGCACCGGGCGAAGGACAGCTTGGTATCCAAGACCTAGCGAAGGGCTGTTAGGCACCTAGCGAAGGGTTGCTAGGATACGAAGACCTAGTGAAGGACTGCTAGGCACCGGGCGAAGGACAGCTTGGTATCCAAGACCTGGCGAAGGAACGCTAGGCAAAAGTCCAACCGGAGGAGCCGGTTGGCAACAGGTAAATTCTCCTGAGAGGAGTAGGTGAGGACGCGTTCCCCATCAAGGGAACAGTAGGCGTCGATTCGACCTAGGGCTCCATTTTGGAGACCCAAAGTCAGAACCAAGACAGCTAAGGCTGTATAAACCTTATACTTTATTGCTTTATATTGTTTTGGACTAACCTGTTGAGGCAATCGGCCCTTGAATGTTTGGAAGATCATGGTTTTGATGAGTGGACGAATAGGTTTAAAGTTAGAGTATTATGTTGTATTTGATTTGTGTGATTGAGTTTGCAGGACTTGAAAAATCACACTTGGTGGACCTATCCGAGGGGCGAGAGCCGAGGGAGGAGAACTCCAAGGGCAAGCCGGGAAGTAGACTTCAAAGGGCACACGTGAAGGGTGGCATGGAGGCAAGCCAAGGGAAGGCTTGTGTGCGCATCCGAGGGACGGTAGCCAGAGGAACAGGACTTCAAGGGGCGAGCCAAGGGAGCAGACCTGAAGGCACACGCGAAGGAGAAGGTTTGAAGTGGCTGGAGCTGAGATGGGAGGCATGGCAGTCGACTGGCCCAGAGACAGTCGACTGCCAAAACCCACAGAGAGTTTGCAGCCTCAGACCAGTCGACTGGCCTTGGGGCAGTCGACTGGTATACCCCAAAACTAGATGTTGGCTAGCTGTTCACTAGCCGTTGGCTAACCGTTGGCCAGCATTTACTGCTGGGCCAGTCGACTGCCCTAGGGGCAGTCGACTGGTGCGAGTCTGGACAGACTGTGAATCTGTCCTTTTCACCTATAAAAGGAGGCCTCGTTACACGTGTCTGTACGGTTCCGTACAGTAACGAAGTGCTGCCAAATTGTAGAGTGATTTTTTGCTTCCTCCATCATCTTTCTACACCTGTAAAGAGGAAGCTTTTGTTGTAAAGGTTTCTCCACCTCAAGGAGACTTTTCGATAGTGAAAAGTGGTGCTCGCGGCGTGGATCCTTGGATTAGTCACCCATCTGGGTGGATACCAAGTAAAAGAATTTTTGTTAGCATTGTTTTTCTCTTTGCATATTATTTCCGTTGCGCTAACATCTGTGTAGAGATCAAACGATCCGCGAAAGTGCATTCACCCCCCCCCTCTGCACGCCCACATCGATCCTTCAGTTGGTATCAGAGCCGGTGCGTTTTGGAAGATCTAACAATCAACCAGAACATTTGTAATGGTGTTTCAAGAGGGTTACTCCACCGCACGACCACCATTGTTCGACGGCAACGACTTCGCGTACTGGAAAGGTAGAATGCAGTACTATCTTATGAATGACATAGAAACTTGGATAAGTGTTGCAAATGGCTTCGAGGCGCCCGTCGATGAAAGAGGAGACCCTACACCTATGAGAACATGGTCTAAAGAAGTGATGAAAAGGGCGCAGTCAAATGCCAAGGCCACCACTACACTGCAGTGCGGGCTCTCGAAGGAGCAACTGAACAAGGTGGGGCTATTCAAGAGCGCCAAAGAGCTATGGGACAAGTTGGTAGAACTGAACGAGGGGTCAAACGAGTCCAGAAGAGCCAAGGAGGACTTGTTGGTGGCCCAACTACAATCCCTCTCCATGAAGAGCAACGAGACCGTCAGTCAGCTGCATGGAAGGGTAAAGGAAGTGATCAACAAGCTCCATGTAATTGGAGAGAAAATTGAAAACTGGGATATCGTCAGGTATGTCTTACAAGCCTTCCCGAGAACCACCCTGTGGGCATCCATGGTTGATGCTTACAAGGGGTCGAGGGACTTATCTTTAGTTAAATTAGACGATCTATTTTGTGAATTTGAACTGCACGAGCAAGCTAAGATTTCGGCAAAAGAGAAAAGTATTTCTTTTGTTGCAGAAAAGGAGAAGAAGAGGAGAAAGGAGAAGAAGAGGACAAAGGAGAAGAAGAAGGTGATCTACTCATCATCCTCGGACTCAGAGGAGTCAAGTGCTTCTATGGACAGTGACCAAGAGGCCTTTATGGTAAAGAAATTTCGTAAAGCATTTAAAAGTTTTTCTAACAAATCATATGCTAGGAAAGGGGACAAAGGTAAGAGTAAGGTCAAGGAGATAATCTGCTACAACTATCATCAAGAGGGGCATATGAAGAATGAGTGTCCCCAGTTGAAGAAGAGGGAAGACAAGAAGGAAGAGAAGAAGAAGAATGACAAGAAGAAGTCAAATGAAAAGGAGAAGAGTGCCACGAACCTCAAGGCGACTTGGGACGATCCCTCATCCTCAGAGGAAGAAGAAGAGCAAGTCTCCCACTTCGCTCTTATGGAACAAGATGATTCAGACTCTTCAAATGATGAACGAAGCTCAAGCAGTGAAGATAAGAGCTCCTCCACCTCATCATCATCAGAGTCAGAAGCTTCGGTAAGTGAGGTATACCACTTACCCTCTTCTACCTTAGTGAAAATTATTTCTAGCACGAACATGGATTTAGCTAAGGCTAAAAGTAGAATTAAGGACCTTAAGGAAGAAATTGTCATGCTTAGAGTAGAAGCTATTAAACTTAAAGATTTACATGCTAGCTCTACCTCTTCACATGTTTCACATATTGAAAATGAAAATAAAGAGTTAAGGCAACAAGTAGATAACCTCACAAAGGTCCTAAGGAAATTCCAAGTAGGATCTAGTAACCTAGACATGATCATAAACAGTCAAAGAGCTGTATATAACAAGGCAGGACTGGGTTATAGGCCTAAAACTAAGGAAGTAGCATTCGTCTCACTTACCGATAGGATTGGTGCATCTAGGAGACTAGGGGCTAAGGGAACCACAAAGAAGGCATGGGTACCTAAGAAATTTTTAAATGATTCTTCTGGATCAAAAATATGGGTACCAAAAGAATGTGTTTTTCGTGTTTAGGTAAAAGTGAAGGAGGCCCCAACCTTGTGGATAGTAGATAGTGGATGCTCAAGACACATGACCGGAGATGTGAGCAAATTCACCACTATTAGCTACTTAAGAGAAGGGACCCTCTTCTTTGGGAACAGTGGAAAGTTAAGGATCATTGGTAGGGGCATAATTGAGGTATCTCCCACTATTTCAATTCATAAGGTACTTTTAATTAAGGATATGAAGTTTAATTTATTAAGTGTAAGTCAATTATGTGATGCTGATTTTAGAGTAGAATTTCATGCTAAGAAATGTGTAATAAGGCAAAGTGACTCAAACACTATCATATTAGAAGGGTTTAGAGAGGCAAATTTATATTATCTTGATCTATCTTATGCTACTAGCAATGTTGTTAAGTGTCTCATGTCTAAAAAAGAAGAAGGGTGGTTATGGCACCGGAGACTTGGACACGTCAACATGAGGAGCATTGCAAGAGTGGCCAAGGAAGAATTGGTGAAGGGGCTCCCAATGATCAAGTACAAAAAGAACAAGTTGTGTGATGCATGCCAAGAGGGTAAGCAATCCAAAGCATCACAAAAAGGTAAAATTTTAAATACCACTTCCTTGCCTCTAGAACTTTTACATATAGACTTGTTTGATTGCCATAGTACTCCATCACTTATAGGAAGTAAGTATTGCTTAGTAATAGTAGATTACTTTTCTAGGTTTACTTGGGTCTATTTCTTGAAACATAAGGATGATACCCTAGATATATTTATAGGATTTAGTAAAAGGGTAGAAAACGAAAAGAACATCAAAATAAACCGAATTAGGAGTGACCATGGTGGAGAGTTCCAAAACGCTAGTTTTACACAATTTTGTGTTGAAAATGGGTACAAGCATGAGTTTTCATGCCCTAGGACTCCTCAACAAAATGGGGTAGTTAAGAGGAAAAATCGAGCCCTACAAGAAGCTGCTAGGACTATGCTTAATGCATATTCTCTTCCTAGCTACCTTTGGGCCGAAGCGGTTAACACCGCTTGCTATATCCAAAATCGGGTGTTG
This sequence comes from Boesenbergia rotunda, assembly GCA_024364735.1. NCBI lineage: Eukaryota > Viridiplantae > Streptophyta > Magnoliopsida > Zingiberales > Zingiberaceae > Boesenbergia > Boesenbergia rotunda. The sequence goes on along the minus strand of JAGFNQ010008117.1, from coordinate 30,415 downwards.
GTACATAGGTTTTTAGGAAAAACACCCTTTGAACTTTGGAATGGAAGGGTACCCCAAGTCCACTATTTTAGAGTCTTTGGATGTAAAGTTTACATCTTAAACACCAAAGACGACCTAAGAAAATTTGGGTCAAAAGCCGATGAAGGAATCTTAGTAGGGTATTCATTGACTAGTAGGGGTTATAGAGTGTACAACAAGATAACAAAAGTGATTAAGGAGTCCTCAAATGTCAAATTCGATGAAACCACTAGTACTTACCCTAGGAAGGCTTCTATTGATAAGGACATAGAAGAAGCCCAACCTCTTGCCCAAAGAACCCAAGACCTAAATTTGGAGGGCAATGATCAAGGGGGAGTAAGAAGTACCCTAGAGGATGAGGAAGAAGGAGCAAATGAACCTACAACCTCTAGACCCTTGAGACATCATCATGATCACCCTATTGACCAAATTGTGGGTGATGTCACTCAAGGAGTAAGGACTAGGTCATACTTTAGAGATCAAACTAGTCAAATAGCTCTAATCTCCCAATTAGAACCCAAGACCATTGATGAAGCATTGGGAGATGTTGATTGGGTCTTGGCCATGCAAGAAGAGCTAAACCAATTTGAGAGGAGTGAAGTTTGGGAGTTAGTTCCTAGGCCCACTGATTATACCATTGTGACCACTAGATGGGTCTTTAGGAACAAATTAGATGACCAAGGTAAAATCACTAGGAACAAGGCTAGATTGGTTGTTAGGAGGTTTAATCAAGTTGAGGGATTAGATTATGATGAGACCTACGCCCCCGTAGCTAGGTTAGAATCAATTAGAATTCTACTAGCCTATGCCGCTCACATGGGTTTTACACTCCACCAAATGGATATGAAATCGGCATTCCTTAATGGGATCATTAAGGAAGAGGTTATGTAGAACAACCCNTAAGAAAAGCCTTATATGGATTGAAACAAGCTCCCCGGGCTTGGTATGAAAGGCTTTCTTCATTTTTGGTGTCTAAGGGGTTTAGGAGAGGAACAATTGACCCTACATTGTTCCTAAAATCTAAGGATAAGGACATATTTGTTGCCCAAGTCTATGTAGACGATATCATTTTTGGGTCAACAAATAATGACTTCCTACAAGAATTCATCAAGTGTATGGAAGATGAATTTGAGATGAGTCTTGTAGGAGAGTTAACCTTTTTCTTAGGCCTTCAAGTTAAGCAAACTAATGAAGGTACACATGTATTCAAACCAAATATGCTAAAGAAATTTGGTTTAGAACATGCTAAGGAAGCATCCACACCCATAGGATCCAATGTGAAAATGGATAGTGACCTTGAAGGCAAAATGGTAGACTCTAAACAATATATGAGCATGATTGGTAGCCTCCTATACCTAACCGCTAGTAGACCCGACATACTTTTTGCGGTAGGTATGTGTGCAAGGTACCAATCTTGTGCCAAAGAGTCCCATTTGATTGTAGTCAAAAGGATCCTAAGGTATGTGAAAGGAACCCTAAATGTCGGACTTTAGTATCCTAGAACCCCAAATGTTGACCTAATTGGATACACCGACTCGGACTATGCGGGTTGCAAGTTAGATAGGAAGAGTACAAGTGGAGGGTGTCAATTCCTTGGGTCTTCTTTAGTTAGTTGGAGTAGTAGGAAACAACCATGCGTTGCCCTATCAACAACGGAAGCAGAATATGTAGCAATGGGTGGATGTGTTTCCCAACTCCTTTGGATCATGCACACCTTAGAGGACTATGAGCTACATTACACCAAGGTCAAAGTCTTGTGTGATAATGTAAGCACGATCAACCTAACTAAAAATCCGGTTCACCATTCTAGAACAAAACACATTGAAGTGAAACATCACTTCATTAGAGACCATGTGGCAAGGGGAGACATAGAATTACACTATGTTGAATCAAAGTCGAACCTAGCCGACATCTTTACCAAGCCTCTTCCCGAATCGGAGTTTACATCCTTAAGAAGAGGCCTTGGAATGTGTTTTGTGGAAGTATAGAATGAACTTGGACACATTAGCTTTGAAAAAGGGTGCTTGATCCATTAGGGTGATACATTTGGCTCTCTTGTGCTTGTGGCACATTGTTGAACCACTAAAAGTATCAAAATATCAAATCTAGACCAACTATGGGGGAGGCAAGTGTTTAATCAATGGACACTTAGCCAAAGATCATAGTTGGACATTTTAAAACTTTGAAAACCATTTTATGTTTTACATACTGTGCCATGCTTTTAAAAGTCACATATTTGCAAAATTGGTTTGAAAGGTTGATACAAAATGTAGTGTTTTTCAAAACTTTTGGGTTTTTATCAAAAGACATGCATGTTTGAAATTTTATATGGTTTAATATTTTTACCTGATAGAGTATAACATTTCAAACATGTATGCAAAATTTTCCAATTTTTGGAATTTTTTGGAATTTTCTGGGAGTTTCTGAAATTCGACAGAAAAGTTGAACTTTCAGACTGATGGCGTATCAGTCGACTGCCCTTACTGTGAGAAAATTCAGAAATCAATAATCCTCGCATTTGATACCCTAGGGTTTGGTTGCTTGAGGCAATCATTTTGATGATGTCAAAGGGGGAGAATGGGCGGTTTAAGTTAGAATTTTGACTTAAAATGGATGATTTTAGGTATTTTGTCTAACTTAGACCTTGAAAGGTTAAAATTTGGAGAGAAGACATGGATTAAGGGAGAGGTACCTCTTAGGTTCAGATATGTCTTACATTCTTATTGATGTTGTTAAGTGGAAACTTAACTTGGAATATGATTAGAATTGAAACTATGGAGAGGACATAGGTTAAGGGGGAGGTTACCTCTTAGGGTTATTATGTCTCATAATGTTTCAATTGCTATCTTTTGCTATTGCTATTGCTGTTATTTATCTCTAACTTAAACATATTGCCACACATCAAAAAGGGGGAGATTGTTGAGGCAATCGACCCTTTAAATGATTGGAAGATCATGGTTTTGATGTGTGGGCGAATAGGTTTAAAGTTAGAGTGTTATGTTGTATTTGATTTGTGTGATTGAGTTTGCAGGACTTGGAAAATCACACTTGGTGGACCTATCCGAGGGACGAGAGCCGAGGGAGGAGAGCTCCAAGGGCAAGCCGGGAAGTGGACTTCAAAGGGCACACGTGAAGGGTGGCATGGAGGCAAGCCAAGGGAAGGCTTGTGTGCGCATCCGAGGGACGATAGCCAGAGGAAGAGGACTTCAAGAGGCGAGCCAAGGGAGCAGACCTGAAGGCAAACGCGAAGGAGAAGGTTCGCAGTGGCTGGAGCTGAGCTGGGAGGCAGGGCAGTCGACTGGCCCAAAGGCAGTCGACTGCCAAAACCCACAGAGAGTTCGCAGCCTCGGACCAGTCGACTGGCCATGGGGCAGTCGACTGTTATACCCCAAAATTAGCCGTTGGCTAGCCGTTGGCCAGCATTTACTGCTGGGCCAGTTGACTGCCCTAGGGGCAGTCGACTGGTGCGAGTCTGGACAGACTGCGAATCTGTCCTTTTCACCTATAAAAGGAGGCCTCGTTACACGTGTCTGTACAGTTCTGTACAGTAACGAAGTGCTGCCAAATTGTAGAGTGACTTTTTTCTTCCTCCATCATTTTTCTACATCTGTAAAGAGGAAGCTTTTGCTGTAAAGGTTTCTCCACCTCAAGGAGACTTTTCGATAGTGAAAAGTGGTGCTCGCGGCGTGGATCCTTGGATTAGTCACCCATCTGGGTGGATACCAAGTAAAAGAATTTTTGTTAGCATTGTTATTGTATTTGCATATTATTTCCGCTGCGCTAACATCTGTGTAGAGATCAAACGATCAAAAGAAAGTGCATTCACCCCCCCCTCTGCACGCCCACATCGATCTTTCAGCGTCCTTATCCACAGACTCAGCCAACTTTTATCATATTCTTGGGCACCTGGGATCACTGGGGCGCCTAGGAGCAATGAGGCACCTGGGACATGACGTGGTGGGTCCAACCAACGACCGCCAACTCAACATCGCTACCTACTAAGAAAAACCCCTTTAGGGCACCTGAGTCCTCTCAGGTGCTTAGGTTCTCGGGCGCCTGAGCGCTCTTAGGCGCCCCTGATTGCAGCAGTTGGTTTCATTAGCTTGCAACCAAGGTTAGTCCAAGAACACAGTATAGTAAGGTAAATACATGCATGACTGACAGCTAGAGCTGTCTAGTTTTGACTTTGGATTTCAAATGAAATCCTAGGTCGAACCAACGCTTACTATTCCCTCTTTCGGGGAACACGTCCTCACCTACTCCACAATGGAGAAGTTACCTTTTTCCATCCGGCTCCTCAGGTTGGACTTTAGCTCGACCTCCGAATTCCCGGATCTTGAGACATCCGTACCTCGACCATTCTCTACTTCTTCTCATAGTTCTCGCTTAGCTAGGTCTTCTGTACCTAGTCCCTGACAAGGTCATCGTGCCTAAATCCTCGAACTAGGACTTTGTGCCCAACCCTCGTTCAGGTCAAGGACTTCGTACCCAGTACTTGACCAAGACTTTGTGCTCAACCCTGCAGGTCAAGACTTCGTACCTAGGTTAACTAGGACTTTCCTGTACACTTAGTAAATTTATTAGATCACCACATAAACTTAATTTTGAATCCCTTGCCATTATCAAAACCAAGTTAAATCTTGTACTTCCGACACCAACAAAAGGTTCCAAGAAATTTTACTCTATTTTTTTTTCTTTGACTTAGTTTTCAAAAACATACCCCCTTCAAAACTAGAGATTTTTTTGTTATGAACTTAGCTTAGGCTTTACCCCTAGATTGTATGCTCTTATAAACTTAGAAGTCAACATCTCACAAGCACATTAGGATACCTTGCTTGACAACTTACACTAGGTTGAAATGCTTAATCTTATGCCTTAACTCAAGATACTTTAAGTCAGTGCATCAAAAGTAGTTGGGGCAATAAATACAATTGAATATCAATCAAGATTAGGAAATCTAACTTGATCAAACTACTTAACTTGACTAACCCAAGTGAAAGCTACTATTTTATAACAATTAGTTAGTAACAAACTAGGGTAGACAGGGGTCCAAGGATTTTTTTTATTTTTCAAAATTATTGATTGTCTAATTTTATATATTTAGACTCAAATCATGCTTGGACTCAAATGGATAAATTAAATTAGTTCTAAATTTTTTTTGTTTATTCTTGTTATTTATTGTTTATTAATTATCAGCCAGACTCTAATGTTTTTAAATTTTACTTAGAATAATTTACTTGCTTTCTAAAAATATTTTTTGGCATTACTTACTTATCATTTTTCTCGTTAGCTTAAAATTATTTTTTTTTTCAAAATTTACTTGCATTTTCAAAAACTTCACGGGCTCTGATACCTAAATGTTTTTTAAAAATTTTCTTTTCTCTTCTCTTTAACCAAAATTCTTTTGATATTTGACAAAGGGGGAGAATAGGGAAAAGTTAAAAGTTAAAAAAGTTAATTTTCAAAGAAATTTTTTTCTCCTAAGTAGAAATTTTTTTTACTACATTCACTTAGTACTTTGTTTTTTATGTTTTTCAAAATTTACTTAGTACTTTATTTTTTTTTCAAAACTCTATTTTTTAAAGGGAGAAAAAAGAAATGTTAAAATTTTCTTTCAATTTTACTTAGAGTTTTTCCAATTTTATACTTAGAATTTTACAAAATTATCAAAAAGTCTTTCAAATTGAAAAATGTACATTTTCAAAAGCTTCAAGGGGAGAGTTTCATATCAAGGGGGAGCTTCATGTATTTTTAATTTTGCAAGTTTACAAGTTTTTTTAAATATTTTTGAAATTGAACTCAAAATCTAACTTATCATGGGGGAGCTTTGCAAGTTTTTCTTTTTCTTTGAAATGGTTGAGTTTACCTTGAAAAATGTAATACTGTGTTTCTTTAAATACTTTTGCTACTTGCTTAATTGTCTATTTTAACTTAACTTTTGAACTGGATTGTCATAAATCAAAAAGGGAAAACTTGTTGGTGCTGAAAGCACCAGATCGAACCTGATTTTGATAATGACAACGGGTTCAATGTCCCTCCCGAGTTGGTCCCGGGAATCCACCTTCCCGAGGGGGTCTCGAGCGTCAAGGAAAGAGAGTCGTCCAGACATGGTAAATCTTACCACATAACTTTTTCAGTCCACGTGTTAGTCACGGGGTGCTCGACCCTATCACAAGTCCCTCCCTTCAAGTCTAATCGAAGGAAGTGTGGTTGATTGATTAGACTAGTGGTGTAACGAAGAATCTATGCTATGGTGGGTCCCTGCCCCCATTACTACTCCATTGGTGGCACGTTGGGTCCGAGGAATCGAAACATTCGTCTCGGTGTTCGAGGCAATTTTGAATTGGCCTTCCCAAAAGGCTTTTGCGATTTTCCAGGTACAACAATGATAACCGTTCATCACCCATAAAAGCACATGCGGCCTTTTAACAGCAACAAAACCCCTTCGCGAATCTGCCTTCGCCACGCACCCCAACTGATCTTCTTGCGATGTCTTGCTGTCATGTAACTGATAAGTATCATTTTATTGATTATTTTAATTGCTAAAATCCATGTTTGACCCATATTTTTATTGTTTAATTGTGAAATTGCCCTAGGTTTTAGAACTTACTCTTATTTTGGACTTAATTACAAATTTGCATTAAATTGGATTATTTGGCCACTAATTTTCTGATATATTTTTGTAGGCACCAAAGGTTCAAGGACTTAGGGCATATTGGGTCAAACTTGAGTCGGAAGTGAACCGGATCAAATTATCAAGCTTACGATTAATCCGGGCCGTCCGATTCAAGAGCGGCTAGATCTGAGCCATCCGGGACCATCTAAAGCAATCCAAGCTAGGGTTAGGGTTGATCAAGCACTATGATCAAGATCTGAAGGTTTCATCCAAATCAGAGCTCAATCAACTGTTGGATCAAGCTTGGAGGGCTCTAGAATGTCCATTCACAGATTGAGTTGATCTGGACCATCCGTTGCAAATCTGGAGGATCCGAGATACCACAAGGTAGATCCTGACCCCAGATCATCATCATCAAAGTTTGGCTCCAATCAGAGCAAGATCAGCCGTTGGATTTCCTCAAATGAATCACAGCCGTCCAATGCTTATGTATTTAATCAAACTTTTCCCTGCTTCAGCCTTTGTCGCGTCTTCGCAGCAAACATCGCCTTCTTCGTAGTTCTTAGTTCTTTCTTCAGTTCTTCTTCAATTCGAGGCGCGACCACCTTAATTCAATGCTCCTCCTTGAGTGACAGCAAGGAGAAGGATTGGGGTTTAGTTTTAGTTAATTTCGTTTATTAGCTGTAATTTCCATTACTGGTTTAGTTTAGTTTCTGTTTTTGGTTTCAGAATTCGTTAACTTCGTTTAATGCATCGTTCCAGCTTTAATTAGTGTTTCAATGCTTCAAGTAGATGGTTAGATTGCTAGTTCAGTGATCAATTGAATTGAATTTAGTTTATTTTCTGTTTATCCTTTGCGTATCAGTTAATCGTTCTATTTACAGCTTGCTTACCAGTCCTGTTTTGCGTATCAGTTCAATGCCGCAAGTTTCCGATTTCAAATCTAAATTTTTCATCAGTAAACCTAGCTTCTCTGAATCATTTCTGAACATTAGAATTGTGAACTAGATTTTAGTTGTTTGTTGTCTTTGAATTTGATTAGAAGCTTTATTTCTGCTCATAGTTTCTTAGTTCCGGCAGTTCAGTTTCAAATTCTGCTCCTTTCCATTTTATTTCTGCAATTTCGACTACAGCTTATCCAGAGGTCCATTTTTAATGAACCATTGCATGAGATCTCCATTTGATCAATTTGTTTATGCATTTGGTTGTAGCGTATCAGTTTCCCTGTTTTCAGTTTCCAATTTCTGCACACCATCGATTCTAAATTCAGTTTTTCATTCAGTTTGTTTAAGTTTGTCAGCTTCAATTCTGCAACTCTGAATTTATCACTGGTGAAGCTAGTTTCAAGCATTGGATTTTAGTTGCTTGCTGGATTTTTCATCCATTACATTGCAGCATTCCATTTCTGAAGTAAAACTTAATCTCTGCATTTGGTTTCTAGGATTCGTATCAGTTTATTTCTGCAAACACTGCAATTTCATTTCTAAAATTCAAGTGTCATATCTGCCATTGAGTCAGTTCGGAAATCCTCAGTGATTCTCTCTAAAATGGTATCAAGTGAGCTTAGTGTTAACCTCTGATTCCACTTGCAGTTTGTCTCATTACAAGCACTTGGTATTAAGTTCTGAAATGGGGTTTTAACTCTGCGTATCAGCCCTTTATATTGAATTCCTGCATTTAAATTCAGTTTTGGTAGGGGCATGCATTTGTCAAGTTCAGTTTCTAGCAGGGGCATGCATTTACTCTCAGCTTCATGTGAATTTCTGCAATTAACTTGTACATGCTTTAATCAGATTTCAAGTTCGAATTTCTGCATCCATTTCTGTAAATGTTTTCCTTGATAAGCCTAGCCTTCCAATTCTGACTTGATCGGCTACAATTGCTGCAGCTAATTCCAATCTTTGGCACATCAATTGTTCTCATCTCAGTATCAAGTTTGCCTCATTCTTTCACTATGTTTCAAGTGAAACTCCAGCCCTAGTTTGTGCCAAGTTGAATGCAAATTCTAGTGTGTTATAGAGATTGAAATCAGCAGGGTTTTTATCTAGTTTTTTACTAAATTTCAGTTGTATTGGTTAAGTGCATGAATTGATTAAGTGGTCTTTTTGGTTGAATGATAACTTGCTATCACTTGTTAAGTCCCATGGTTGAGTTTCCTTCTTCTCATTGTGTTTTCATTCTAATTTGAAGCCCAAAACCAAATTATTCATTTGAAACCCAAAACACAAACGACACATAAACACAAGCTCAAATCAAACACGACAACTAGCCCCGAGAAAAAAATACGACCTGTGGCCCCTTTACTACGTTTTCATATTTTGATTGCAAAAAGGGTTTCCAGCTTTTTATAAATATCTAAATTTGAGACCCACATTCGTGACACAGAGATTGGGTCCGTCAGTAACGCCCGCTTTTTTTTCCATAAAGCGGCGTTACGTTAACATGAGTAGGGCAAGTAGACATCATAAGGCAGCGGAATAACTTTATTCTTACACATACATGCCCTACTACCATTCTTAACATAATGACATGGAAACTTGGCATATTGACTTCATACTTAAGCATCATATCATGCCATACTTAACATCACCTCATAGAGTTCCATAAGTCATTATTCAAGCATTCAAGCATATAAGTAACCAAAGTAAAGTTCTAGCATAAACGGTAAACATATGGTTTCCTGGGCCAAGTCACTACCACACACATGCGTTCTTGCCCTCCTGCTGCTTCCTCATTGTCCCCTTGAATGATCTGCGGTATAAGAAAATAAGACTATAAGCACACAGGCTTAGTAAGACTCTTTCCTACTCACAAAAATCATTCATCATCTCATAATGAGCACATGAAACATTAACATACTTGGTGCTCTACTCAGAACATAACAACTTGAATCACTTATCATATACTTGACATGGCATGAACATAAACATAAGTGAACATTCCTAGCATGGCATGAGACATGGCATAAACGTAAACATAGTAAACATTCTAAGCATGACATGCTACATGGCATAAACATAAACATAATAGACATTCCTAGCATGGCATAATACATGGTATAAACATAACATAATAAACATTCTTAACATGGTATAATACATGGTATAAACATAACATAATAAACATTCTTAACATGGTATAATACATGGTATAAACATGTCTATAAGGTGTAAACCAACCTGTATGGCATAAACATAGGCATACTTCCTATCATAGCATATAAGCATCTTCTTAACATAATCATGACATAGATCATTTACTCTCATGCATATTTCTTAACAAGAAGCGTAAGCATAAAATCTTATTAGCATAGCATAATGCATAACATGAATGAATGAATGAGTGGAATGCATATACACAAGGATGCTTAACTTTTTAAAAACATACTTTTAAATGTTTAAACATAATCATCATATCATTGGGGTCCCCGGCTTGTACCACATACATACATCATAAGCGTGCATCCCTAGCAAATCTGAGGTAGCGAGCCCCGACCTACTAGGGTAAGGACAGCATAGTCGGTAGTCCCCGAACCGAGGTGTTCTTAAGGAGCCCATCCCTATTGCACAGCTCCGGTAGTGCCAGAACCATGGACAGCATAGTCGGTAGTCCATAACCGGGGCGTTCTTAAAGTGCCCATCCCTTGGACCCATACTTCGGTCCGGTACAAGCCCATTCATAAAGTAAAATACTTTACATGTTTCATCATTCAGAAGACATTCATAGCATAACCATGTTACCTAAAGCATGACTTAACACATGCTTGTCCTTTCATTGTTCATACTTATTGCATAGCATCATGATGCCTGGAAGGCATGAGCATTATCTTCATTCATAAACATGGTATGCATCTTCTTTCATAAACATGACATGCATCTTTATTCATTCAACATGACATGCATCATTCTTATCATGAACATAAACAAAACATACTTATCATGACATCGTTCTTATCATGAACATAACATAACATACTTATCATGGCATCATTCTTATCATGAACATAAACCTAACATACTTATCATGGCATCATTCTTATCATGAACATAAACCTAACATACTTATCATGGCATCATTCTTATCATGAACATACACAATAACATAGCATGGTTCTTAACATAACATGAGCATATAACATAGCATGGTTCTCAACATAACATAAGCATACATAGGTAGGACTTCCATAAACATGCTACCTACTATCCAAGCGCATGGCATAGAACATAAGACATTCATAAATAACCCTATTAAGCATGACATCCAATCATAAACATACAAACATACAACATGGTGCTTGAGGTTAGGGTTATAGGTAACTTAATTTCTACCACATGCTTGAACTTATATATATACTTCATAATAAGCATAAACCATGATTCTTCGAACCCTAACTCCACCCCAAACCCTAGATACATGGCTTGGCCAAATCCTATAAGGTGGAGTTCCCTCAATTCCATAAACCTGTAAGATAGCATAAGGTAAAGGAACAACCATACCTTATCCATAAGACCATAGGAAGCCATTAGGGCTCATGATTAGGGTTAACCCTAACCTTTAGCCCTCCTTCCTAGGGCTGAACGAAACCTATAAGGGCATGGGTGCATGGAAAAATTCCATTAAGATCCCCAATCAACCATTAAACACCAACCATACCATACCATAGGGGCCATTAGGGCCCTTACTTGAGGAAAGCCCTGACTTTTGCCCTACTATCCAACTTGGCCGAAACTTGTGGGATCACAAAGCCTTGTAAAAGTTCACATAAGTCACCCTCAATCTCCCTTATATCATGATAATACACAAAACACATGCTTGAGGGTTTAGATTCAACCCTACCCATGGGTTCATGGGATTGGCCGAAACCCTAGGGGATCCTAGGGTACCCCAAAAATTCTCAAAAATTATATTTAATCTCTAAACATCATGAGAGCACATTAGAAAACATGATGAAGATTTTTAGCATCATTATGGACCCAAAAATCCTAGTGGCTGAAACCTAGGTTGGGGTTCATGCCTTCTTTTCTTTTTTTCCCAACAAAAAATCTCAAACAACTTCATATTATGCTAAAATCCAAAAGGAACTATTATACCACAGGTGAGGGAGTCTTACCTTGGTTAATCTTGATTTTTAGACCTTAAAAGAGAAGGAAATTGTAAACCCCTTGGACACTTGAACCCCCTTGCCCTTGTAGCCTTGGAAAACCTTTAGATCTTGGTGATGAGACCTTCTTGTGGAGCTTTTCCAAGGGAGAACCTCTCCTTGAGGTTTCGGCTAGGATGAGGGAGGAGGAGGAAAGAAAGTGTAATTGATGGAAGGAAGAAGGTAACTCCCAAACCCCCTTCTTTATAACACATTAAGGAGGGTAAGTGAAGAGTCATGGTGTCTCTTCCTCTTCCCCTAAGCCTTAACCAAACTCCATTTCATTTCCTCATAGCACTCCCTTGCTAGGTGAATTGGTTAGAGCATGCATGGTTGTACAAGAGGTCCAAGGTTTAAATCCTTGGTCCATGCACTAATTTTTATTTTATTTTTCTATTATTTTCCCCAAAATTCCGAAAATTCTCTAGAAATTCCCCCATAATTATGTTAATATTTCTCATTAAAACCCCTTTATATTTATATTAATTTTTACCTAAAATTCACCCATAATCATGGTACTAGAAAGCCCATATAAGGCCCATTAGTACTTAACTTCTCAATTTAAATAGGAAACCATGCTAAAACTCACCCATAATCATACTAATATTCCTAATTAAAATCAATTTATATTTATATTAAATTCTACCTAAAATTCTCCAATAATTATGGTACTAAAAAGCCCATATAAGGCCCATTAGTACTTAGTTTTCTCAATTTAAATGAGAAAATATGGATTTCTAGGCCAAATTTGTATTAATATTTCTAGGTCCCTCGGAAAATTATCTAGACATGCTCAATATTTTTAAGAAAATATTAAGAGAATTTTCCGGGTCGTTACATGACATGCGCAACTTTGCCTAACTTGCGTAGCCGGCTCGTGTCCAACGATTGCTTAGTGGTGGCTCCTCGATGTAGCTGCCCCCTGCCGTCCACGTGTCTTGCCCCTATCGTAGACATGCAGGTGACTTCCTCCCTATAAAAAGGGGAGGTGAAGACATTCGACCACCTTCTGGTTCCATCGCTTAGTAGACATCGTCTTCATCTTCTTCCCTAAAGACCCCTTCTTGTGCGTAAGTCTTCTGTTTCCTTCTCGTCTTCTTCCTTAGGAGCCATGGGTAAAGATAGCAAGAAAGACTAGGGTAGGAGAGAGGTTCTAGGGGAGGGCTACCAAGCGGAGTGGTACGAGTCCGCCTCCTCTAGGGTGAGGCCGGAAGCTCTGCAGGCAGCCATAGAGGCTTATGGCATTCCGGCCGAGATGGCGGTGGCGATCCCTAGGGTGGACCAGTCGCCGGTAGAACCTCCTCAAGATTTATTTACCTTCTTCCTATAGCAGGTGGAGTCCGGTCTCCGTTTCCCTATCCCCCTTTCTTTATGAATGTAGCCTCCTACTTTGATATCCCTCTCCACCCGATGACTCCCAATGCCTTTGCTCAGATGGACGGGGCATACATCATCTTTAAACACTTTGGTATCCCCCTAATACCTCACCTTTTCCATTCCTTCTTTGTGTCGATTGGTTCGCGAGGGGCATTTAGCATTACCACGTGCCCCAGCCATAGGTTCTTAGGGGGGTTCCCTTCTTCTCATAAAGGGTGGAAGGAGAAGTTTTTCTTCATTCGAATATACTACCGCCCTTTCAGTTCCTATAACTGGACGGAGGATCTGCCGGCTCCCCCTATACTAGGAAATTTTCTACAGAGTCCCGCCTACCAGCGAGCTAGGAGCATTCTCTCCGGCATGGAGTTCAGCAGCCCGAGCCTAGTACAGAGCGAGGAGCTTATGTACCGAGCGGGCCTCACCCCTAAAGTGACCCGCATCAGCCCCAGCCTTGGTAAGTTTATCTTTTTCATCCATGCCTGTTAATTCTAACTGATGTTTTGTTGTCTATCTATTGCAGAGGAAATCATTCTCTCGAAGGCAATGAACCAACTCATCAAGTGGGATGAAGCCAAGAAAGCAGCCCTGGATCCTTCTTCAATCCATCTCGCCTCGTCCTCTGCTTCCACCGAGTCCTTGGAGGGGACTGTCGAATCATCCAGTGAGTATGCCGTGCCAGAGTGGGTAGAGGCTCCTGCTGTGCCTCCGACACCTCCCGACCAAGGGACTCCGGGTGTGTCTATCAGCTCGGGAGCTGGCGTCCCTTTAGGGACTAATCACCTCTTGCTGCCATCCATACGGGGGAGGCCGTAGAGAGGTCATCGCCTCCCGCTGATCCACAAATGCCCAAACTCTCTGGACGACATAAGAGAAAAATCCCAGAAGACCTAGCCCCGAGACGGAAAAGGTTACGTCCCATCGGCCCCAGCATGCTCCCTTTCATCCCTGAGGAACGCGTTCCTACATCCGATGATGAGGATGTCGTCTCGTTGTCTCCACCTTCCCAGCCGACCGCCTCTACAACGACAGACGGTCAGGCCCTTGGTTCCTCCCCGACTACGATAATGTATGACCTTGTCCTTCTATCCTTGATATCTAGATTGACCAATGAGGCATAAACCGTGTCATCCTCGATCAATCTTTGTGTTTCTTGATCCCCGAGTAGACTCACTCAAATAAATGAGATCAATATCTCATATTGACTCATTTGAGAATGACCATACGTTTTAGTAGTCCTACTCGATCAAGGGGCCCACAGATATCACTCCCGTCATATAGGAGGGAAAGATCTCATCTACATCACTCACATCCCTCAGCATAATTTATTGCATACCCAGTGATCGACTTTATAGTCCACCCTGTTATAGGTGACATTTGACGATACCAAAGTACATAACTCCTTATGTAGGGAACTGTAGTGACTTTAGGTCTAAGGACTATTCCTACTAATAGTCACATGAGAAAGTTTATGACACTTATATGACAATCTATGAAACTTTCTCATGGTGGGTCAATTCAGTACACATTCTCTAATACCCATGTGTCAACTTGATATCACATATCCATGACTTACGAGCTCAAGTCATCAATTGACCTACATGCTAGTCTCCATGCATTAATATTATCCTTGATTATTAATGCTTGACTAGGAATGGTTTAGTATAGTGTTCTCTACATCATCTCACTATCGATTCAACCAATCGATATGATGTAGATAAGAACCTACTACCCAAGGGCATTATTATACTTAGTTATTTGGCCCAAAAATAAAGTAAGTATAATAATCAAACACGCCTTTATTACTAATAGAATATGATACAAAAATTTCCTAGTCAATCATCACATAATTGTCTCTAGTGCTTTTACTAACAATCTCCCAATAGCACTAGTGTCAATCACTGTAATATCTAATACCCAGTGACCTAGTGTGACCATCATTCTTCTTCTGTGCCAAAGCCTTGGTCAAAGGATCCGTGATGATAGCATCAGTGGGTACTCTGCATATCTTCACATCACCTCTATCGATGATCTCTCGAATGAGATGGAAGCGTCGTAGTATGTGTTTGGTCCGCTTATGAGAGTGAGGTTCTTTAGCCTGTGCAATAGCCCCATTGTTGTCACAATAGAGGTCTATCAGGTCTGATATGCTAGGAACCACACCAAGCTCTATAATAATTTTTCGGATCCAAAGAACTACTTTTGATGCATTAGACGCAGCAATATACTCGGCCTCTGTTGTAGAATATGTTGGGACCGGGTGCATGTTGACATGGATGCGGGTTCGTAATTTTAAAATTAATTACGTGCAGCGGAAGGTTTAGCATAAATAATTTCTCAAATTATTTAACCACACATCTAAGCATGCAACTTTATCTTGTGTAGACATGATCATATATTTAAAATTTTGCAGAAACGTAAACTAATTTACGTATTACCTCGCGTAACTCGAAGGAAGGGACGAGATCCAACCGTAAGCGTCCCTCGGAAGCTCCGCCTCTATTCGCGTCCACGCCGAGTATCTTCGGGATGACTTCGCAAAGACACGAGTTTCGTGTTCTCGAGAACTACTAGATTCTCTGAGAACGCGACAAGAAAACCAAGAGAGAAGTAATCACATCGGAAAAACTCACTACCAAGGTTGGCCGGAATCACAATTCCGGCGAGAAGGAGGAAGATGACTTGCGCCCAATCCCAAGGTGATAATGGCCGGAGAGGAAGATTGGGCCAACGGAAGAACTTTGTCGCCTCAGTGCTTCTCCTTCTGCTCACGGCAAGAAGAAGGGAGAAGAGCCTTGTGGCCGGCCAAGAGAAAGAAGGGAGGAGAGGGAGAGAGCCCAGGCAAGAATACTTCGATTGATTTCCAAGCCTTGCCTTGGGTGCTTTATATAGTGGCCTCTCAACCGCCAAGTCTCTTTTTTCTTATGGAATAAATTTTCTATGACTTATTCCATCATGCCAAGTTTTATCATATTTTAATTGATGACAAAAACCGACCAAGTCTCCATTTTTCTTATGGAATAAATTTTCTTATCATGGTAAATCAATCCATGATTGATTTTATAAAATAAAATAAACCAATCCATGGTTCATTTTAATTTCCATGAAAAATAAACCAAACCTTGGTTTATTATATAAAAATTTATATCATCCATAATTTTATAAAACAAACCACACTTGGTTTATTTTATAAATTGAACCAAAAACTTGGTTCTCTCCCTTTGGTGTGGCCGGCCAAGCAAAGAGGATGGAGACCCTCTTTGGCCGGCCCATCCAAGCCACACCCCAATGAATTAAACTCATTTAATTCATCTATTATGTCTTCAAAAGACTTAGCCATTTTACGCTTCCGATGCGTCTATGAAAAATTCAGATTCGACTTATCGTTTGGCTTAACCAAACCTAATCTCTCTTGATTGGAAAATCTAATTTTCAACTCGTTTTAAATCCCTCTGATTACTCGTAGTGCGTGTGACTAAATAGGCTTTCGATTTATGTTGGCCGTCTATAATTAATCAATTATAGAACGATCATGAGTGGCAACTAGTAGTACATCATGATCCCCAATTAATCGAAAGATTAACGGTTGACCTCAGAAACAATTCTGAAACCCTTCAGCAGCTATAATGAATCATGCCGCATTCCCTTCACCATCATATACACACTTGGTTCAGGACATGGTCTATCTGTGTCAGTCCCCACTAGGCTGACTACGTCACACCTAGCCCAAGTAACGTTTTCTCATCCTACGGATTCTAATTACTCTCATGTATTTAAGAGATTCATACTCTGAACATGTCATGCTCTGGCCAGAGGCTTCGAGTAACAATCCGACGATAGGCCTTGGGTATACATCTCCTCGCAAGGAGTGGTGAATCCTTTGTAGACTGTTCAAACATCTTCGGGCACTTCGGCTTATACCCAATCATCCTAGGTCCACACCTCCTTGGAGATGCTTGCTTAAGATATCAAAGTATAAGTCTCCATGACCAAGATGACTTGAACACCGCAAGTCAAATGAACATCGCACTTAAGCTGCAGTAAGAACTTCATTGACATATCTATATATAGACTACCATATGAAGTTTTACAGCCAGTCACTCCAGTAAACTAGTTCCCTTAACTAGCATTCATGTTTATCTCCGGACATCCTAATGTCACCAGCCAGTGAGAATCAGCTGATTAGAGAATAACCCATGCTAGTCTCAACAGAATTGATAGTGTCCGTATTTATCAATTCATTGACTAGGGAGAATTTCAATACTTCACAATTGCACATGTAGAGATAATCACTAGTTGTGAATTCATCACAAATTCTCTCATACTGTGAATTGTATTGCGGACATTCAGTAAATGAGTTTAAGATCTCAATCAAATACATAAACATATATACTCAAATAGTGAATATTCATTTATTAAAATAAATTATTACAATCATAAGGCGATTGCCTTAGGATACTTTTCTCATATCACTAACAAACTCCCTCTTGGCCTAATGCCAATCACTACGGTATCCAATACCACAGGCTCTAACATGACCCTCAAACTTGCTTTGAGGCAATGCCTTCGTTAAAGGATCCGCTAAATTCCTTTCAGTGGGAGTTTTCTCAATTTATATATCATTCCTACTTATAATCTCTCTGATCAGATGATAGCGGCGAAGCACATGTCTGGATCGCTGATGAGACCTTGGTTCCTTCGCTTGTGCAATAGCTCCATTGTTGTCGCAATAAACTGGTATTGCTTCATCAATGGTTGGAACCACACCAAGTTCTGAGACAAACTTCTTGATCCAGACTGCTTCCTTTGCTGCTTCCGAAGCTGCAATATATTCCACTTCCGTGGTAGAATCCGCTACGGTTTCATGCTTGGAATTCTTCCAACTTATTACGCCTCCATTCAAAATAAATACGTATCCGGACTGAGATTTGGAGTCATCCTTATCTGTTTGGAAACTGGCATTTGTATACCCACGTATTATCTTATCACCTTCTCCATATATTAGGAACACATCCTTAGTTCTTCTCAAGTACTTGAGGATTGTCTTGACAGCCGCCCAATGATCCATTCTTGGATTAGACTGGTATCTGCTTGTGATGCTCAGAGCATACGATACATCCAACCTAGTACATAACATAGCATACATGATAGATCTTATCGCAGATGCATAAGGAGTCTTATTCATGCAAATCCTCTCGTCTTCTGTGCGCGGACACATAGACTTCGAAAGGTTGATCCCATGCCTGATGGGAAGGTAACCTTTCTTGGATTCCGACATGCTAAACCTTTCTAGCACTCGGTCTATATATGTAGACTGCGAAAGACCAAGCAACCGTTTTGATCTATCTCTATAGATTCTAATCCCAAGGATATAGGTTGCTTCTCCCAGGTCTTTCATGGAGAAAGTTTTGGACAACCAAATTTTAACTGACTGTAAGACTGATATATCGTTTCCTATAAGTAATATGTCATCGACATATGACACCAGGAATACGACTGCACTCCCACTAACCTTCTTGTACACACAAGGTTCGTCAGGATTTTGTGAGAAATCAAACTCTTTGATTGTCTCATCAAAATGGATGTTCCAGCTCCTGGATGCTTGCTTTAGTCCATATATGGATCGTCGAAGCTTGCATACTTTGATTTTATTGACCGATGTGAAACCTTCAGGTTGTATCATGTATACATCCTCAAGCAGGTTTCCATTAAGGAAAGCTGTTTTCAAATC
Source organism: Boesenbergia rotunda (assembly GCA_024364735.1). Lineage (NCBI taxonomy): Eukaryota > Viridiplantae > Streptophyta > Magnoliopsida > Zingiberales > Zingiberaceae > Boesenbergia > Boesenbergia rotunda. The sequence continues at coordinate 11,536 of JAGFNQ010008117.1, read as the reverse complement.
CATTTGTCATATCTCATAATCATAATGAGCTGCTATGGCCAGGAGCATCCGAATGGATTTAAGCATAGCTACTGGCAAATAGGTTTCGTCATAATCAATTCCTTGTTTCTGACGATATCCTTTTGCCACTAATCTAGCCTTAAAGGTAACAACATTACCTTCCATGTCGGTTTTCTTCTTGAAAACCCACTTGCACCCTATGGGCTTAATCCCTTCAGGTGGGTTAACCATGTCCCATACTTGATTTTTGTAGAGGGAATTCATTTCCGACTTCATGGCTTCAAGCCACTTATTCTTTTCTGAATTTTTCAGAACATCTTCATAACTGATAGGTTCGTTATTGTTAATGAGTAACACGTCGTTCGATTCACTTATGAGAAATCCATATCTCTCTGGAATATTGCGTGTCCTATCAGACCTACGAAGAAGTGGTGTCGTTTTAGGTTCAACTGATAGCTCATCATTATGAGTTATTGGTTGTGGGTCTAGACTAGGTGTCACTGTAATGTCTATTGGAGTTTCTTGAACTTCTTCAAATTCAATGTTACTCCCACTGTTTTCTTGTAAAAGAAATTCTTTTTCTAGAAATACAGCCTGCCTTGAAAGTTCCAAGGGATGATAGAATTGATAACCCTTCGTTTCCTTAGGGTATCAAATAAATAGACATTTATCAGACTTAGCATCCAATTTGTCTGATACAGTCCGCTTTACATAAGCAGGACAACCCCATATCTTTAGGTGAGATAAATGAGGTTTCTTACTATTCCACGTCTCATATAGAGTAGTAGAGACTACCTTGGCCGGGACTCTGTTTACCAAGTAAATAGCTGTCTTAAGCGCATAGCCCCAAAAGGATTTTGGAAGAGTTGCATGATTCATCATAGATCTGACCATGTCCATCAAGGTTCGGTTACGCCTCTCAGATACACCATTATGCTGTGGTGTATATGGTGGAGTCCATTGAGACAATATCCCATTGTCCCTAAGATAATCTTGAAACTCTTGACTTAATTATTCACCAACCCGATCGGATCGAAGTATCTTAATACTTTTGCCAAGCTGTTTTTCTACTTCACTTCTGAACTCTTTGAATTTCTCAAAAGCTCTATATTTGTGTTTCATTAAGAACACATACCCGAATCGTGAGTGATCATCGATAAAGGTAATGAAGTAGCTATAGCCTCCTTGTGCAAGAGTTGACATTTGTCCACATACATCAGTATGTATTAGACCAAGAAATTCTCCCACTGGTTTACCTTTTTCGGAAAAGGGTAATTTGGTCATCTTACCTTTTAAGCATGATTCGCATGTATCAAGTGAACCAGGTTCAAATGATTCCAGAATTCCACATCGGTGTAATTTGATCATGCGTTTCTTACTTACATGGCCAAGACGACAATGCCACGTATAGGAGTCTATTTGATTATTTATTCGAGCACGTTTGTTGATAACTTCGATATTGAAAACGTCACCGGATAAATCTAACATGTAGATACCATTGCATAAAGTTCCGGTCCCATAAAGAACACCATTTAAAGTTATGTAACAGCAATTGTTACTAAATGTTAAATGGTAACCCTTTTCATTCAAGCATGAAATAGATACAATGTTCTTTATTAACGAAGGAACAAAATAACAATTATCCAATTCTAAGACAAGTCCAGTAGGGAGCTTTAGCAAATATGTTCCGATGGCAATAGCAGCAATCTTTGCTCCATTTCCAACTCGCAAATTCGCTTCTCCCTTGACGAGTCTTCTTCTATTCCTTAGCCCGTGTATGTCATTATATATATGTGAGCTACACCCAGTATCAAGTACCCAGGTCTATGAGGAAATAGAGTGACATTCAATAATGAAGATGCCTGAAGAGGATGGGGCATCGGATGCCTTCTTCTTCAAGGACTCAAGATAAACCTTGCAGTTTCTTCGCCAGTGGCCCTCCATGCCGCAGTGATGGAAAGTGCCTTTTGGTGCCTTTTCAATCCTTTTGGCCTTAGTTAACTTATTGGTGTCCAAAATGGAACGCAAATTCAGAGAAGACATGATCAGGTGATTATCTTAGATATACAAATTGAGGTTATGTGATGAGAATGATAAGGAATGCATCAATATACATTAATTAAATCCTATTTATTTTTCGAATAGAATAACCCTTTTTATCAATTCGGGAGATCGTAGGAACATCTCCAAATAGGCTGATATCCAACCATAAATAAGAACAACCATGGCTGGAGTCCATCAAGTTATTCTTAGCTATGAAGGTAGGTAATTATACCGATTACATATTACACATATGCAACTATCACATTATGCTATCAACTAATTGAATGTTTGCATATATCATTGGGTTGTTAACTCAACAACCAAAACTAAGGATTGACCTCTGACTCCAACTATATTAATCATAAACTAATTCCATGGTTTGAACATGTTGAGGTTCAAGCCGGGCATGGATGTGTCCATCAACCCAAATGAGAAACAAAACTCCGGTTCTAACCATATTAATGGAAGGTGTTGGCCTTAATATTTTGTAACGGGTTTTGGGTCTCATCATTTTCTTTTAAGCACATTCATGACATATAATTATGTCATGTACTAACGATTTCCTTAATAAAGTATGTATGTGACTTAATTTATCAACTCTCATTAATTGAATTAGGAAACGGATTTCCTAATTCTAATTTCATACTTTATTCAAGAAATTATTTTGGGAAACAATTTCCTAAATTATCATAATCAATTTCAGAAATAATATGTTTAAGACTTTGATTTCTCTAAATCAAATCTTATTAAATTAAGAGACAGATTCCCTTAATTCAACCACATGTTATTTTCATGAAAATCTTATTTAAGGAAATATACTCTATAGGAAACAATTTTTCTACTTAATTTTGGAGACAATAATATGTAAGAGCATCACCTCATAAATCAAATAAGGAAATTATCGTTTGAGAATCACCTAAAAATTTCCAGGATTTGATCACATATTTTATTTATGGAAAATTAATATCAATAACTTAATTTGGACGGCTCCCCGAGGCTCAATCCAAAATAAGAATTTATTGATAATATAATTTGGACGGCTCCCCGAGGCTCAATCCAAATTAAACATTTGACAGTTTATATTCAATTTAGGAAATTTAATTATAACAACTAACTTTAAATTGGACGGCTCCCCGAGGCTCAATCCAAAATAAAGAATTTTATAAATAATTTAATTTCCAATTATAAATTTAAATGCCAATTAATATTCCCATAATTTGTCTAGACTTTCTCGAAAGAAAGTGCCCAAAATTGCGAGCTTTCCATAAATGGAAAGTTTCCAAAATTAAAAGGTTTTCAGAATAATTGTAAGTTTCTGGTACAAAGAAAAATTACGTTTTTCCAAAATTGTAAAATTTCCAAAATAGGAAATTTCTAAAATTGGAATGTTTCCAAAAGTTTGTGAAATTTCATGATGATTTCTAAACTTTGAAATTCCTAAATCGAAATTTACCATAATTGGAAAATTTTCCAAAATTGAGATCATGACAAAGTTTTCCGCAAAACAATTATATGATTATGTCGAATACTAACCGGCTCTGATACCACTGTTGGGACCGGGTGCATGTTGATATGGATGCGGGTTCATAATTTTAAAATTAATTACGTGCAGCGGAAGGTTTAGCATAAATAATTTCTCAAATTATTTAACCACACATCTAAGCATGCAACTTTATCTTGTGTAGACATGATCATATATTTAAAATTTTGCAGAAACGTAAACTAATTTACGTATTACCTCGCGTAACTCGAAGGAAGGGACGAGATCCAACCGTAAGCGTCCCTCGAATGCTCCGCCTCTATTCGTGTCCACGCCGAGTATCTTCGGGATGACTTCGCAAAGCCACAAGTTTTGTGTTCTCGAGAACTACTAGATTCTCCGAGAACACGACAAGAAAACCAAGAGAGAAGTAATTGTTAGTGAGAGCCCTAGAGCCAATCATATGATGATTACTTTTTGGACTCATTGTATCATATTCTTGTATATATATTTCTTATATGTAAAGGCATTTCTTATGGTTATTGTACTTATGTGTATTGGTGCCAAATAACTTAGTATAATAACGTCCTTGAGTAGAAGGTTCTTATCTATATCAATCGATTAGTTGAATCGATAGTGAGATGATATAAAGAACACTACTCTTAATTATTCCTAGTCAAGTATTAACATTCAAGGACAATGTTAATGCATAGAGACTAGCATGTAGGCCAACATGATGACTTGATCTCACAAGTCATGGATATGAGATATCAAGTTGACACATGGGTATACATTAGAGAATGTATACTGAATGGCCCGCCATGAGAAAGTATCATGGATCGTTATATGAGTGTCATATACTTTCTCATGTGACTATTAGTATGACTATAGTCCTAGACCTGAAGTTACCATAGTTCCCTACATAAGGAGTTACGTACTTTGGCTTCGTCAAACGTCACCCGTAACTGGGTGGACTATAAAGGCGATTACTGGGTTTGTAACAAATTATGCGGAGGGATGTGAGTAACGTAGATGGGATCTATCCCTCCTATATGACGGGAGTGATATCTTCGTTCTTGATAGAGTAAGACCACTAAGTGCATGACCATGCCCAAATAAGGCAATATTAGATATTGAGCTTATTTGATTATAGTGAGTCTACTTGGAGATCAAGACATATAGATTGATTTGAGGATGACACGGTCTATGCCTCATGAAAGATCAATCTAGATATCGAGGATAGAAGGACGTTGTCACATATTGTGATGGTCACAATTATTAGTCACAATGGTGATGTTGGATCTCGACATTCTTGTAACTTGGGTAGCAATGATGTGTTGCTAGATACCTCTCATTGCTTATGTCCTTAAATAGGTTTAAGGGCATTGCCAACGTTACAAGAACCTATAGGGTCACACACATAGAGCAATAGATGGAGAATAAGTCCATATGATGGACCGAGAGTAATGAAGTCAAAGTTTGACTTTGGATAAATATGGAAAGTCCATAAAAGGCAAGTTTGACTTGACTCAAATTAGACAACTTGAGTTGGACTCGAGTTTGATCCAAGTGTTGGATGAATCTAATCATGAGAGAGTAATGAAGTCAAAGTTTGACTTTGGCTAAATATGGAAAGTCCATAAGAGGCAAGTTTGACTTGACTCAAGCCACATCACCTTGACTTGACCAAGTGATGACTTGGCATCATCATCAAGGCTAAGTAACCTCCCCATTTGAATTTTGAATTCAAAAAGGGGGTTACCAAAGGTGGTGGCCGGCCACTTAATGGCCAATAATGGCCATTAAATGGCCGGCCATTAAAACACACAAAAGGTGTTTTAATTTTGGTGTGGTGATTCATTCTTCTCCTTACTTGGTTTTGGTTTGGTTTTGCTCTCCCTCTCCTCTCATCTTGCCGAGACCCAAGTAGTGCTAGCACACTTTTGGGCTCTCCTCTCCACTCTCTTGCTTGTGTGGATACTTCTAGAGGGTTGCTACTTTGCATCCTTGAGATCCGACACCAACCGAGGAGCGAGCGGGAATTGCGGGGCACGCATCGAAGGTAGTTTTTCTCTTCTCTAATAGATCTAGGTTGTAGATCGATTTTGAAGCATGTAAACGAGCACTCGTAAATTTTTGAAATGGTTTTCTTCGCTCGGATCCTTTCTATTGGGGCTTTCGGGGTTTCCGCGACGCGAAAAAGCGGTTTTCGCGGCCCGAAAAATCCTACAGTGGTATCAGAGCCACGAGCGAAGCTTGTGCTCGTTTTGGTTTTTATTTTTTTTATATTAGATACAAAATTTAGATAATTTTATCCTTCTGTAATTTTTCTAAATTTTAGGATTTTTGAGTATTTTTCCTCGTAGAGGCAAAGCGACGAGTGCGAAGCACTTGTAGACTTTGCCACCGAGAAAAACTTCTCCGAAACGGCAAGTTTCGCCCAAATGGTTTTTGGGACAGCGGGTAAACGCACTGTATAATCTCAAGAAGACACTCGTGAAGGTTATTGTAATGACCCAGAAAATTCTCTTAATATTTTCTGAAAATATTGAGCATGTCTAGATAATTTTCCGAAGGACCTAGAGGCATTAATACGAACATTGGCCTAGGAAATCCATGTTTTCTCATTTAAATTGAGGAAACCAAGTGCTAATGGGCCTTATATGGGCTTCCTAGTACTATGATTATAGGTGGATTTTTAGGAAGAATTAGTATAAATATAAATATGAATTTATTTGGGCACATTAACATGATTATGGGAAAGTATTAGCCTAACGTTCTCATCTAAATTGAGGAATTTGGTACTAATGGGCTTTAAATGGGCCCAAAAATGGGTATTAATTATGTAAAATCAATATAAATATAAAAGAATTTTATTTAGGAATATTAGTACAATTATGGGGAATTTTAGGGGGGATTTTCAGAATTTAAGAAAATAAAGTAATAAAATAAATGAAATGAAAATCAAAATAAAAATAAATGTGCATGAGCCAAGGATTGAACCTTGGACCTCTTGTACAACCAAGAATGCTTTAACCAACTCAGCTAGCAAGGAATTCTTAAGTGTAATTGAAGTGGAGGTTGGTTAAGAGGTAAAAGGAGGTGAAGGGTCATGGAGAGGCTCTTCATTTGTCTCCTTGATGGGTTATAATGAGAAGAGTTTTGGGAGTTACTTCTTCTCTCAATCAAGTGCATTTCCTCTCCTCTTCATTCCTCATTCTTGCAGAGCACCAAAGGGAGGAATTCCTTGGGGAAAACTTCACAAGAGGTCTCATCTCTCAAGATCTAAAGTTCGTACAAGGTGACAAGGACTAGTTGTGGTCAAGAGATACCAAGTCCTCTTCCTTCTCCTCTTTCAAGGTTCGAAAAAAAAATCAAGAAATCTAAGGTAAGACTCCCTCACCTGTGGTATAATAGTTATCTATGATTTCCATGATTTTTAGCATGATATATGGGTTAGTTTTTGGATGTGATGTTGAAAGGAAAGAAAAACCAAGGTCCTTAAGTTTATGGATTTCGGCCAGCATGATTTAAAGGTCTGTAAATATGCTAAAAATCCTGATAATGTTATTTTATGTTCCCTTATGATGTGTAGAGGATAAGTAAATTTTTTGGGAATTTTTGGAGTACCCTAGGACACTCTAGGGTTTCGGCCAACATGAAAGGGACAAAACCAAGGTCCCTATGTTTATGGGTTTCGGACACCATGATTTAAATGTCCATAAATATGTTAAAAATCATGATAATGCTATTTGATGTTCCCTTATGATGTGTAGAGGTTAAGTATAATTTTTGGGAATTTTTGGAGTACCCTAGGACACCCCAGGGTTTCGGCCAACATGAAAGAAACAAAAACTGAGGACCCTGAGTTTAAGGGTTTCGGCCATCATGATTTAACGGTCTATAATTATGCTAAAAATCATGATAATGCTATTTGATGTTCCCTTATGATGTGTAGAGGTTAAGTATAATTTTTGGGAATTTTTGGTGTACCCTAGGACACCCCAGGGTTTCGGCCAACATGAAAGAAACAAAAACTGAGGACCCTGAGTTTAAGGGTTTCGGCCATCATGTTTTAAAGGTCTGTAATTATGCTAAAAATCATAATAATGTGATTTAATGTTCCCTTATGATGTTTAGAAGTTAGGTATAATTTTTGGGAATTTTTGGAGCACCCTAGAGGCCCATATGGTTCGGCCAACCCCAAGGACCCAAGGGTTAGGGTTGAGTCTTTAACTTCAAGCATATGTTTATGTGTTGCCATGATATAAGGATGATGGATGGTGATTATGTGAATTTTCACATGGCCTTGGGACTCCACATGTTTCGGCCAATAAGGATAAAAGTTAAGATTTATTTCATGTAAGGGTCCCAATGGCCCTATGGTAAGATGTGATTTATGTTTATGAATGATAGGTTCATGATATGAATGATGTCATGTTAAGTATGTTATGTTTATGCTTAAGAATGAGGATGATGCCATGTTTATGAATGATATGCCATGTTTACGAATGATATGCCATGTCTATGAATGATATGCCATGTTTACGAATGATATGCCATGTTTATGAATGATGTGCCATGCTCTATGAATGATGTGCGCATATGCCATGTCTAAGAATGAAAATGATGAATGAAGTTTAATTATGATGAATGAATGAAAGATGATGCTTATGTCTTTAAGGCATAAATATGCTCAACGACACGGTCGATGGTCGACGGTACGACGGTCGTGAGGACCGGTAGACGGGCCGGGCCGTAACAAGTTATGCTATGTTAAAGCTGAAAGATGATGCTTATGTCGTTAAGGCATAAATATGCTAAACGGCACGGTCGATGGTTGACGGTATGACGGTCGTGAGGACCGGTAAATGGGCCGGTAGACGGGCCGAGCCGTAACAAGTTATGATATGTTAAGTATGCTATGAATGTCTTATGAATGATGAAGCATGAATAGTATTTTACTTTATGTATGGGCTTGTACCGGACCGAAGTATGGGTCCAAGGGATGGGCACCTTAAGAACGCCCCGGTTTTGGACTACCGAAGCTGTCCACGGTTCTGGCCCTACCGGAGCTGGGCAACAGGGATGGGCACCTTAAGAACGCCTCGGTTCGGGGACTACCGACTATGCTGTCCTTACCCTAGTAGGTTGGGGCTCGCGACCTCGGACTTGCTAGGGATGCGCGCTATGATGTATGTATGTGGTAGAAGCCGGGGACCCCAAATGATGTTATGATGATTATGTTTAAGCAAAGTAAAAGTATGTTTTAAAAGTTAAGCATCCCTTATGTATATGCATTCCACTCATGCATCCATTCATGCTATGCATTATGCTATGTTGATAAGATGATATGCTTACGTTTCATGTTAAGAAGTATGCATGAGAATGAATGATCTATGCCATGATTATGTTAGGAAGATGTTCATATGCTATGATAGGTATTATGCCATGCTACTATGTTTATGATTTATGCCATGAAAGATGCCATGCTACTATGTTTATGATTTATGCCATGAATGATGTCATGCTACTATGTTTATGATTTACGCCATGAATTATGCCATGCTACTATGTTTATGATTTATGCCATGAATTATGTCATGCTTAGAATGTCTACTATGTTTATGATTTATGCCTTGAATTATGCCATGCTTAGAATGTCTACTATGTTTATGAGTTATGCCATGAATTATGTCATGCTTAGAATGTCTACTATGTTTATGTTCATGCCATGCTATGTATACGATAAGTGATGTAAGATGTTATGTTCCAAGTAGAGCACCAAGTATATTAATGTTTTATGTGCTCATTATGAGATGATGAATGATGAATGGTTTTGTGAGTAGGAAAGAGTCTTACTAAGCCTGTGTGCTTATAGTCTTATTTCCTTATACCGCAGATTATTCAAGGGGACAATGAAGGAAGCAGCAAGAGGGCAAGAATGCATGTGTGTAGTAGTGACTTGGCCCAGGAAACTTTATGTTTACGGTTTATGCTAGAACTTCACCTTTGTTACTTATATGTCTGAATAATGACCTGTGGAACCTTATGATATGATGTTACGTATGACATGATATGATATGATGCTTAAGTTCAACGTTAATATGCTAAGGTTCCTATGTCATTAAGTTAAGAATGATAACAGGGCATGTATAAGTTAAAGTTATTCCGCTGCCTTATGATGTCTACATGCCCTAAGCATGTTAACGTAACGCCGCTTACGAACGAAAAAAAAAGCGGGCGTTACAGGTTGGTATCAGAGCAGTAACCATCTCACTACACACACATCAAGCCCTCTTCCTGCAGCTTCCAAGTAAGTACCTCTTTACATATCTTATAGTAGGAAGATGTTTATGATTTTAAGGTATGCCAGTATGAATGATATTTATGATGAAGAGTACGTTACGATATGTAACGATGAATGATACTTTATCTTATTTTAGGAATTAAATATTTAGAATAATATAGGCGTAGAAAAGAAACTATAATCTATGATATTATGAATAATCTATAATATAGTCACATGTAGAAAATTATCTGATAGCCTACCCACAGGAGATTTTAACACTCTCACCTATGTTAGAGTATAGCATTAGTTCCATGATATTAATACTGATATAATTAACGGTATAGGTCATATGGTATAACCTAGGTAGGGACGCATAGGGTAGGGTTCTAATCATGTTAACACTTATTATAGGTGAAGGGTCACTGATATCTTATATATAATATATAAGACTACCTTAAGTTATTTTATGGTAATATAATAAGTAGGATCTCACCATTCTATAATAATCATACAACTAATATAATTCGTAACTCGGGCTGAGAACTAATATTCGGAAGCATACTATTATTAGGTTTACCCATAATTAAAATAAGTATATAACTATGATATATGCATATAATTATATCATGGAGTTAATAATGACATTAGCCAATTATATGTCAAAGAGATAATTAGAACTTCGATATATACAGCAATGCTTCCAAGCTAAGACTTGGAGCTGTACTTAGGCAGAGTGGTAAGGTCATTGCTTATGCCTCTAGGCAACTCAAGGAACATGAGCAGAACTACCCCACTCATGATCTGGAACTGGTCGCGGTGGTCTTCGCTCTTAAGATATGGAGGCATTATCTGTACGGAGCGCAGTGTCGAATTTATACAGACCACCAGAGTCTGCGATATTTCTTCACTCAGAAGGACCTGAATATGAGACAACGCCGATGGCTTGAGTTGGTAAAGGACTATGACTGTGAGATCCTCTATCATCCAGGGAAGGCAAACAAAGTGGCCGATGCACTCAGCCCGAAGTCAAGTGCCACCTTGATGTCCATATCTAAATTACCCCGACCACTTGAAAGAGAAATTATGAATTTCGGGGTCGAGGTCATCTCCGAGCGACTTTCCACCATGACAATATCACCCGCACTGTTTGAGGATATATTGGAAAAATAAGATGGTGATCTGAGTCTTCAGAAAATAAAATGGGAGATCCTAGAAGGAAAGGGCGATGGTTTTCATATCGCCAAAAGGGGGGTATTATACCTTAGGGATCGTCTATGTATCCCTAATGATCCGGAGCTTCGAAGAAAAATACTGACGGAAGCTCACGAGACCCCTTATTCGATGCATCCCGGATCCACCAAGATGTATCAAGATCTGAAGGAGAAGTTCTGGTGGTCCGGTATGAAGAGGGATGTGGCTCAGCATGTTGGTACTTGCATGACTTGCCAGCAAGTAAAGGCGGAACACCAGCGACCCGGAGGAGTTCTACAGCCACTAGCTATTCCGGAGTGGAAATGGGAAGACATCTCTATGGATTTCATTTCAGGGCTTCCCAGGACTACTAATGGATATGACGCAATATGGGTGATCGTGGATAGGCTGACGAAGTCTGCTCATTTCTTGGCGATCAAGATGACCTTATTCGATTGAGCAACTGGCTCAACTATATGTTAAGGAAGTAATCAGACTTCATGGAGTTCTCAAGACCATCATCTCAGATA
>JAGFNQ010008116.1:0-42372 GCA_024364735.1 Boesenbergia rotunda | reverse complement strand
GGAAGAGGGCGCACCTCCAGGGAATGTGTGCTGGCGCCACTCATCATACCACGTCTGCTGCAGCGTACGGATCCCAGAGACATCAGACTCCACAGTGGTCAGTCTGCGTCGAAAGATCGAAAACCCCGAACGGATCTCCTCTCGATAGAGCTCTCGTATGTGAAGATCATGCTGGATGGTCTGATCCACTCAGAAATCTGCCATTGTAGATTGGGTCCGCCTCATAGTCGTAGTGAGCAGCAGCAGCGGCGGGAGCTCCTGAGGTGCAGCAGCATCTGCTGGTACCTGAAAATGTGGATCTCCATGAAGCTCGCCAAGTCCCTCCCGTCCTTCCAAACCAAAACCCCATCGTGATCCCGTATGATAATGTCGGACTTGGCAAATGCCCGCCAGCTAAGTTGCAATCCTGTCGGACCATGGACACTATCCTGCCCTTGGTGACATCAACACCTACTGACAAAGCCAGTCGGTGATGGCGTGACCAAAAGGCATATACATTGTGCGTCGACTCGGCTCTCGATAGGATAAGATGGACTGAAAGATGCTCTCATGATATCAAAGTCCATGCGGTGGTGCATGCATAGAGCATCAGCAGTGATAGGGTCGGATCTCGGCTAAGGGCATGGAAGTGATCGGTAGGATACAATTTGTAATGATCTTGAAGAGTACGTGTCGGTAGGAGATAGACGGAGTGCTGCAAGGTCGAAAAATCAGGAACCCAACTCATCAAGCCCGACTGGGCGGGGATGTCTAAAGAAATGCTGATAAATGGTGTCGGGGGTAACATCGGCAAAAGGAGCCAGCAACGGGTCTGGGAGCTCAAGATAAATAGAATAGGTTAGGCGATCGCCGACCGCTAGATACTCCGCTAAGATCTCATAAGAGAAATCGAGATTTCTCTTTGCGAGCGGGTAGTGAATTCGAAACCCCCCTGAGGTCCTTGCTGAAGGTTGTTGTAAAACTCGGAGACAAGGTCATAATTGATAGTCCTTTCAAGAGAAAGGAGAAAGCCAAGATTGTAGAAAGTGACTATTTCCATGATGGAAGGGCAGTGCTCGGTCAGAAAGGGAACATCAATCGATCGACAGGAGAGTAATTTGAAGGTGCGGGATTGAAAGGCCTGTTCACAGGCGGCATTGGGAAAGTGAGAGCTTGAGGAAGGCTGAGGCCTTCGGGAGGGCGCGGATGAAGAAGGGGCTTTGCCCTTCGAGCCACCCTCCACTAGTTTCTTTCCTTTAGATGATTTTCTAAAGATTGGAATGATCAAGACAGCAGATTTGATCAAGATTTGATCACATTGGTCAAGACAAAGTTTAATCAATGACCCAATCAGTGAACATAATGTAAGACATCGATCAAATTAGATTTAATCAGTTTGATGTAAGATGGGAACAGTAATCAAATGAAGAAGAGATTTGATTTAATCAGTGGGTGTGGATCATGGCAATAGATTTGATCACGGAGAAATAATCATAAGGTAAGACATTTGATTAAAGGTCAAATAACATAGAGATTTGATAGAGTTTAGGTCATGGCATAAGGAAGGTCACGACAAACACCACAAGATAAAAACCTTGATTAGCACAAACTCATAATCAAAGAGTTGATTTGTAAGATAAACTAACCAAAAATACTTACTTAGGTGCCATTGAAGATTTGTGAAGAAGATCTTGAAGTCTGGAAGAAGAGCTCGCGCAGGAAGAAGTTTTTGGCGCAAGAAAGAAGCGCAAGACCTTGAGCGAGAAAGGAACTCGGACAAGGAAGAGCTTGCAGAACACCTTCTCAGGATCGCACGCACAGCAGGAAGAAGAAGAATTGTATGCGCAAGGAAGAAGGTCCGGCGCTGAGGGGTTTTGGTCGGCTAGGGCTTGGGAGATGAAGAGAAATCGTGATTAAATCGGTTGGTGGATCGGTCCACCAACCACAATTTAATGCGTTTGAATGGATCACCGTTCGATCTGATAGCGCCGAGACCGATCAGGATCTGGCCTGATCGGACTGGCCTGGTACTGATCAGTCGGGTGACCGATCAAGCAGGCTCCTGATCGATCGGCTGATCGATCAGGAAGCGATCAGTAGGATTCAGAGAGTGTTCTGTGAGCCCCTGATCGGTCTGTGGACCGATCACGACAGGGTGCCAGATCGGTCCGGGGACCGACCCAGACCAACACAGAATGTTTGGACAAATTTTTGTAAAGTCTCTATAACTCCTCAGATCGGTCTGTGGACCGATCACCACAGGAAGGAGCCAGATCGGTCCGGTGACCGATCAGCCATACTCCTGATCGGTCCAGTGACCAATCAGGGTTCCTGATACTACCTGATACGATCTGAAACTTTCAGTTTCAGACTTCCACGTGATTCTGAAGAGATCTGATGACAGATATTGATCTTGGAAGTGATCCCTTGACTATAATTGATCCCTAAACAAGGATCAAAGGTCCTTATGGTTATAACAATCACTTTCCTCCACTCAATTGGAGTTAAACTCAATCTACAATCATTCAAACAAGTTTGTATCAAATTTAAGTTTCCAATCAAGTTTCCTTGATTGGAATGTCCAAGTATGATCATGGAGCCAAATACACATGTGTTATGCATTGGTTTTCCCCATACTTGGTCACCGAAGTGATTTTTATCTCGTCAACTTAATTTCTCAAGGGATGCATTGACATTTTGAGAAATTGAGTTGAACCTAACATCTCACCCCATTTCTAGCAAACAAAAATGTTTTGTTGAACCTTATAGTTGTGTGAGATGTCCCCAAAGTTACCCAATTATATCCCAACAATTAGAACTAATCATGAAGGGTTTTGAATACATTTTGAAACCTATGAAGCGCGGCACATTCCCAACTCCCTTCTTAAAAAGCTAAACACATTTTCGGGGAATGGTTTAGTGAAAATGTCTGCTAAATTTGATTTGGACTCTACATAAGAGAGTACAACATCTCCTCTAGCAACATGATCTCTAATGAAGTGGTGACGCACTTCAATATGTTTGGTACTAGAGTGATGGACTGGATTCTTAGTTAGGTTAATTGTGCTAATGTTGTCACACAACACTTGCACACCCTTGTAGCTTAACCCCTAGTCCTCTAGAATATGAATCATCCACAACAATTGTGATATACTCTCTCCCATAGCAATATATTCTGCCTCGGTCGTGGAGAGAGCAACACAATGTTGCTTCCGACTTGACCAACTAACTAAAGATGCTCCTAAAAATTGGCAACCCCCACTCGTGCTTTTACGATCCAACTTACATCCAGCATAGTCGGAATCGGTATAGCCAATTAGGTCAAATGATTCGGTACGGGGGTACCAAAGACCAACACTAATTGTGCCCTTAAGGTATCTCAAAATTCGTTTAACCGTAATTAGATGAGATTCCTTGGCACATACTTGATACCTAGCGCACATACCCACAGCAAAAAGTATATCAGGTCGACTAGCTGTGAGGTATAGAAAACTACCAATCATGCTCCGATATTGAGTCAAATCAACGGGTTTACCATTCTCATCATTGTCTAATCTAGTATTTGTAGCCATGGGAGTGGTTACCTCTTTTGAATCACTCATATTGAATTTTCAAAGCATCTCTTGAGTATATTTTGATTGGTGTACATGGATCCCCTCTCGGGTTTGCTTGATTTCAAGTCCAAGGAAGAAAGTCAACTCTCCCACTAGACTCATTTCAAATTCACTTTCCATGTGTCCAATGAATTCATTCAAATAACCCTTATTGTTTGAGCCACAAATTATGTCATCGACATATACTTGGGCTACAAAAATATCGTCACTATCTCTCCGTAGAAATAGTGTAGGGTCTATTTGGCCTCTTACAAAGGCTTTTGTTAATTAAAAATGTCGACAACCGCTCATACCAAGCTCGGGGTGCTTGTTTAAGGCCATAGAGTGCCTTTTTGAGCTTGAATACGTGGTTTAGGAATTCGGTACTCTCAACCCCCGGAGGTTGTTCAACATAGACCTCTTCTCTAATTAAGTCATTTAGAAAGGCCGATTTGACATCCATTTGATATAGCTTGAAACCCTGATGTGCTGCAAATGCAAGCATCAGTCAAATGGACTCTAATCGCGCCACGGGAGCATAGGTCTCATCATAATCAAGGCCTTCAACTTGACTATAGCCCTTGGCTACTAAGCGTGCCTTGTTTCTTATGATTTCTCCCTTATGGTTCAATTTGTTCTTGAAGACCCATTTGGTTCCAATGATGGTGGTCTTCTTAGGTCTAGGGACTAAGTCCCAAACTTGACTTCTTTCGAATTGACCTAGTTCATCTTGCATTGCAATGATCTAATCGGGATCATTTAATGCTTCATCAATTTTTCTAGGTTCAATTTCGGAAATTAGAGCAACTTCATTAGCCTCATTCCGGAAGAATGATCTAGTTCTAACTCCATGATGGATGTCTCCAACAATTTGGTCTTGGGGATGACTAGAGGCTAATCTAGTTTGCCTAGGTGCTGGTGGTGTTTCTTGAATGGTTTCACTAGACACAAGCTCAGCCTCAGGATCCGGCTGACCTATGGGTTGTCTAGGCTCACCGTCATCAGATTCATCACCATCAACAACATTTGGAGTTTCATTCAAACTTAGTCTCCTAAGTTTGAATTGGACTTCATCTTCTGGTTGTTCATTGGCCTTTGTAATTTCTTCAAAAACCACATCAGAAGACTCATCAACCAATCCAGATTTCTTATTGTAGACCCGGTAGGCTTTGCTAACTAGGGACTACCCGACTAGTATCCCTTCATTAGCCTTTGCCATGAACTTTCCAAGATGATCCTTGGTGTTTAGGATGAACACCTTACAACCGAACACCCTAAGGTGTTTAACCGTAGGTGGTTTCCCAAACCAAAGTTCATGGGGAGTCTTACCTAAGAATCTATGGATGAGGACTCGATTTTGTTGGTGCAGGAAGCACCATATCGAACCTTGTTTTGATATTGGCAAAGGATTCAAAGTTAAGTTCATTTGTGATCTAATAAAGTTACTTGAGTGTGCAGAAAGAAGTCCTAGCGAAGGGCTGCTAAGCACCTGGCGAAGGACTGCCAGGAAACAAAGTCCTAGCGAAGGACTGCTAGGCACCTAGCGAAGGACTGCTAGGCATCGGAACCCTAAGACCCAGCGAAGGGCTATTGGGCACCTAGCGAATGGCTGCTAGGAGTTGAAGACCAGGCGAAGGACTGCTGGGCACCAGGCGAAGGACTGCCTGGAACTGAAGACCTGGCGAATGACTGCTGGGCACCTAGCGAAGGGCTGCTAGGAGTCAAAGACCTGGCGAAGGACTGCTGAGCACCAGGCGAAGGACTGCCTGTAATGAAAGTCCTGGCGAAGGACAGCTGGGCACCAGGCGATGGACTGCCTGGAACTGAAGACCTGACGAAGGACTGTTGGGCAAAAGTCCAACCGGAGGAGCCGGTTGGCAACAGGTAAATTCTCTCGAGAGGAGTAGGTGAGGACGCGTTCCCCGTCGAGGGAACAGTAGGCGTCGATTTGACCTAGGGCTCCATTTGGGAGACCCAAAGTCAGAACCAAGACAGCTAAGGCTGTATAAAACTAACATATTATTGCTCTATGTTATTTTAGACTAACCCTGGATGCATGACCAAAGGAACGAGTGTCTGCAGCTCAGAGAGCCTCAAAGGAGTGACGCAGAAGCTGAGTAGGGCGCCCTGAGTGTCCAGGGCGCCCCCAAGGTGAATACAAAAAGAAGTGGAGCAAATGTACGCTTCGACAGTTCATGGGCGGGGCGCCCCCGTGATCCAGGGCGCCCCCAGTGCCCAGGGCGCCCGGGCTCAAGCTAACGAAGCGGATAAGAAGCAAGCCAGCGAGAAGCCAACAGATGAGAGTCAACCAGGGCACCCCCGTCAAAGTCTGATCACGAGTTTGAAGGGATCAGAGCTGACCGAGAGGAGCTCGGATCAGATGACATGTGGGGGGTGCCCCCAACGTTACGGGCGCCCCCAGGGGCTATAAAAAGGCCCTCGACCCCAAGGCTTCAGAACAAGAATTCAACCAATGCATTCACGCTCTTCTGCTCCAGCGCTCTGTCCCGGAAACCTCCCGACTCGAGATACAAGCGCCGATGACGTCCCTCTGCTTCGAAAATACAATCTACACCGGATGTCGGTAACGAAGAGCTGCTTTTAAGTTTACTGTACTATTCTTGTAATACATTTTGTAAACTGTTTTTGCGCACATATAGAATTGCCCGCAGTAAACGGTCAACGACCGTGGACCTTGGAGTAGGAGCCGACCGCAACTACGAACCAAGTAAAATCTTGGTGTTCGCGTGTGTTTTACTTTGTTTATTTCCGCTGCTAATTCTCTTTTTACGAATCCGAACGTTTTACGATATTCACCCCCCCTCTATCATTCTTCTCGATCCAACAAGTGGTATCAGAGCGGGGTAGTTCAAACCTGGTGCAACCACCAATTTGAAAGTTTTTTTTCGGATTTTCAAAATTACTTTATCTTTTTTAATCTTTCTGGTTAATCGAGGTTGGTGCAACACCACTCGATCTTTATTTCAATTAAATAATATCTGTGGGTGGATATTCTTATGTCTTTTTCAATTTTGAATTCTTATTTTTTCACCATAAGTCAGAATTAATAAAACGAACAATTTTTGAAAATTTGTCATAAATTTTTTTTCTTATTATTTTAATATTTTTTCTCGAAATTCGTGCTATCTTAATTCAAGCATTTTTTATTCTTAATCAGATTTAAATATATATATATATTATTTTGCAAAAAAATTATTTTTTTTTCAAACTTTTTATTATTATTATTTTTTTATTCCGCCTCGAAATTCGTGCAATATTTATCTTAGGCTATTTTCTCTCTCCCGCACTACTAATCCAAGACCAAGTCTTGGTACATTTCTGTTATTTCTCTTGTGTGCAAGGTATAAACTAAATGACCAACCAAGAGTGGAACAGTACCCGTCCACCGCTATTCTCCGGCGAGAACTTCAATTCGTGGAGAAGTCAAATGGAGTCCCATCTGAAGGCCCACATGAACTTGTGGATGATCATCCAAACGGGATTCTCTCTTCCCGTAGAGGATGAGTCATCAATCGAGTGGGACAAACTGGATGAGGAAACCCTCAACCAAATCGAGACCGATGCAAGGGCAACTGCAATCCTACAATGTGGCCTAACCAAGGAGCAACTCGAACTAGTAGGTTCATTCAGATGTGCTAGAGAGATTTGATAAAAATTTTCAACCTTCATCAAGAGATCTCAGATGAAGAAGAAGATCGGGTAAGTTATCTTGCACTTTCGGTCCAAGCACAAACAGCCGAGTCAGAGTTTGAACCCGAATCCAGAGTCGAAATCGAACCAGAATCAGATGACGAACTGACTGAAATGGTAACCGATTTCAAATTCTTTTCAGAATTACAATTATATAATCAGACTGATACTATAATGGTCGAGGAAGGTATAATTTCAAGTGTAGGGAAAACTCCAAAGAAGAAGCTTCAACCGGTACCCGAGTCCGACTCAGACTCGGAATCAGAAGACAATGGAGGAGATCGACCGAAACTGGTCTGGTTAACTCGCGACCACTACAAAATACTGAAGAAACAATCAAGCAGAAGAAAGATGACTAAAATCAAGGGGGAGACCTCCAAAAAGAAATCTAAAGGTAAATTTACAGTATTTGAAAATCCATTATTTACCTTGAATAATATGATTGAACCTTATAAATTAGTTAAAGCAAACATTAGTAAATTGGAACAAGAAGATGAAATATTGAAACATAAGGTCAAAATGCTAGAAAGTCTAATTTGCAATCTTGCTAATTCTAAAAACCCAGAATATCATTACAATTATGACGTGACTTAGTTGATTACTTTTCTTGCTTGTTTATTTTATTATGCTTTGAATTAGGATTGCTTAGTTTAAGGACTGAACCAACTTAACTGAAATTTGAACAACATAGTATTGGGTGGAGGTGAGATGATAGTACGTTAGGGAAGCCTTTTCTAATAAGGTCAAGTATACACTACTTGGTCTCTTTAGACTGGTAAAACTAGCCGAAACTACCGATCCAAGACCCAAACTAGTTAGACCAGAATTTACCAAAAAGTAATTTTGAAGATGAAATTTCACTAAAAGGCTTTGTCTAGGAAAGGGTTGATGATCCAATAAGGCTACACCAAAGAAGGCCTTGTGCCTCGCCAAGACCTGGAAGCCAATTTTTGAAATTCAAATTCAATTTACTCTTTGTTAAATTCGAATCTAACACAAATTTTCAGTTAATTTTAGATTCAAATATCTCTTTTCAAAATAAATTTAAATTGGGTTTAAAAATTAATTTAACTTTTCAAAATTAATCATGGCCTTTTCAAAATAAATCTTTCTATTAAAACATGCATCTCACAAAACAGTTAAGGATATCCTGTTTGGTCACTTAGACATGGGTGAGATGCTTAGGACCTAAAAGTTGAGTCCAACCCAACCAACTAATTCAAATTAATCAAACTAAAATTAATTCAATTAAATCAAAATCAAATCTTAATTAAATCAATTAAATTAAATTAAATCTTAATTAAATCAATTAAATTCAATTAAATCTTAATTAAATCAATTAAATTCAATTAAATCTTAATTAAATCAATTAAATTCAATTAAATCTTAATAAATTAAATTTAACTCAATCAAATTCAAATTTAATTCATCTAATTTTTAAAATTCAAATTTAATTCATCTGACTTTTAAAATTCAAATTTAATACATCTGACTTTTAAAATTCAAATTTAATTCAACTGACTTTTAAATTTCAAATCTAATTCAACCAAACAACTTTCAAAATTAAAATTTAATTCAACTAAACAAACTTAACCCTCTAAATTTTAATTTTCTCAAAAATCAAATTTAACTTTTTAACTAAGAGTTAATGTTTCAAATCATTGTAATTAAAATCAAGTCTCTTTTGTTCACTAATCTAAAATTTATTTCATAACATTTATTTCTTTCCTTTACCATTATACAAACATTTCTTTCAGACATTCAGTTTATTCTTGTATGGCAAAAAGTCACCTTGGGATTACTTAGGATATTTTTTGTCTGCAGTCCGGGCTTAGATATTTATATTTTTTTTGGGGAAAAAAACTTCTATTTTTTAAATCATTTCCCCTTTCCAGTTTTCTATATTCATTTTCTCAAATAGGAGAGTGAAATTATGTTTCAAATCATTAAAACAAAATACTTTTTTAAACTTAGTTTTCTTCTCTTTTGGTTGAACCAAACCCTAAGACTAAGAGGAGGATTAACTTGTGGTCAACAAGCCTCCTAGGACTGTGTCAGGTTTAGGGGGAGTTCAAATTAAAAGAAGAAGTTTAAAAATACTATGGTTTCAAACTATCACTCATGTTTTTCGAAAACTATGCTATCATATGTCTTTCAAACAATCATTTTTTTTCAAAATGTTAATACTTCAAAATTCATTTTAAGAATTGTGCTTGTGATTTTGATAAACCCTAAAGACACAAAGGAGGTCAACTTAATGATCTACAAGGACTCCTAGGATGTGTCAAATTTAGGGGGAGTCTAAGCCAAAAGAAATTCTTTCTAACAAGTATTTTCTTTGGCAATTATCTGTTAAATTATTAAATAATTCTTTTGATCTGAACTGAACCTTAAAACTCAGAGGAAGATCGCTTGTAGTCAACAAGCTTCCTAAGACTAGGTCAAGTTTAGGGGGAGATCAAATTAAAAGAATTATTAAATATTTTCAAAATTAGATGTTTTCATGCACTACACGTTTAAAATCTTTTTGAGAACTTAAATAATTTTTTTTCAAAATACCATTATTTTATTTTTCAAAATATAATGTTTTCAAAAAGTACTAATACTTTTCCAAGGTAATAGTATTCTAACTACGTGAATTTTCTAATGATTTGCCTATAAATACAAAATCTTTTTTCAAAAATTACATAATACCTTTCAAAGTGGAGTATTGTTGGTGCAATTTAAGCTTTTTGCTAGGCTTTCAAGAGTTATACTAAGTATTTTTATGTCTTCAAAACTCATAGGCTTTGATACACAAACTTTTTCTTAAAACTTATTTTTCTTTATTGATATATATAGCCAAGGGGGAGAGCAAGAAAGAGAGAAAGGAATTTTTTTTCTCCTTTTCGAAAAGTAAAAATTTCTAAGTGTTTTAATTTTTTTTTAGTGCATGTTTTTCCTAAGTAAAATTTTTCTTAGTAAATAAAATTTGTCTGAGAAAAAACTTTTTGAAAATGTTGGCAAATATTCCTAAGTAAAGTTTTTTTGGTGAAAAACTTGTCTAGAAAATTCTTAAAGATTTTGTTTTTTTTCAAAATACACAAAGTATTTCCAAGCATATTCTTCTAAGTGTGCAAATTCTTTTAAAACAAAATTTTCCCAATTCTCAAAGTTGAAATTTTTTAGGGAAATTTGGATTAAAAATTTTGCCGAAGTAATTTTTTTTGAAAGCTTTTAACAAACTTTAGGCCTGCTTTTCAAAAGTGTTTGTTGATACAAAAGCTTTTACTCTTTTTGAAACACCTTGTCAAAAACTTATTTTTGGTAAAATTAAAAACTCCCTATTAGAAACCTTGTTCGCCCATGTATGTTTTTGATATATGTCAAAGGGAATAGTAGGCGTCGGTTCGACCTAGGGCTCCATTTGGGAGACCCAAAGTCAGAACCAAGACAGCTAAGGCTGTATAAAACTAACATATTATTGCTTTATGTTATTTTGGACTAACCCTGGATGCAGGACCAAAGGAACGAGTGTCTGCAGCTCAGAGAGCCTCAAAGGAGTGAGGCAGAAGCTGAGTAGGGTGCCCTGAGTGTCCAGGTCACCCCCAAGGTGAATACAAAAAGAAGTGGAGCAAATGTACGCTTCGACAGTTCATGGGCGGGGCGCCCCCGTGATCCAGGGCGCCCCCAGTGCCCAGGGCGCCCGGGCTCAAGCTAACGAAGTGGATAAGAAGCAAGCCAGCGAGAAGCCAACAGATAAGAGTCAACCAGGGTGCCTCCAGCGTCCCGGGCGCCCCCGTCAAAGTCTGATCACGAGTTTGAAGGGATCGGAGCTGACCGAGAGGAGCTCAGATCAGATGACACGTGGGGGGGTGCCCCCAACATTACGGGCGCCCCCAGGGGCTATAAAAAGGCCCTCGACCCCAAGGCTTCAGAACAAGAATTCAACCAACGCATTCACGCTCTTCTGCTCCAGCACTCTGTCCCGGAAAGCTCCCAACTCGAGTTACAAGCGCCGACGACGTCCCTCTGCTTCGAAAATACAATCTACACCGGACGTCGGTAACGAAGAGATGCTTTTAAGTTTACTGTACTATTCTTGTAATACATTTTATAAACTGTTTTTGCGCACATATAGAATTACCCGCAGTAAACGGTCAACGACCGTGGGCCTTGGAGTAGGAGCCGACCGTGACTCCGAACCAAGTAAAATCTTGGTGTTCGCGTGTGTTTTACTTTGTTTATTTCCGCTGCCAATTCTCTTTTTACGAATCCGAACGTTTTACGATATTCACCCCCCCCTCTATCGTTCTTCTCGATCCAATAGATTTTGCACATAGCAAGCCGTGTTTACAGTTCGGCCCACAAGTAACTCGGTAATGAGTACTCATTGAGCATGCTTTGTGCAGCCTCTTGTAAAACACGGTTCTTCCTCTCTACAACACCATTTTGTTGTGGTGTTCTAGGTGTGGAGAACTCATGTCTATACCCTCTATCTTGACAAAATTCCAAAAATCATTGATTTTGAAATTCGCCTCCATGATCACTTCTAATTGTTTTAATTGTTGATGATTTTTCATTTTCAACTCTTCTATAAAAGGAAATGAAAACATCTAAGGTTTGATCCTTATATTTAAGAAAATAAGTCCATGTGTATCTAGTAAAATCATCAATGATAACAAACCAATATCTACTTCCATTCAATGATATGATAGTGCTACAATCAAATAGATCCAAGTGAAGTAAATCTAAAGCGGTAGATGTACTTACAACGCTTTTATCTTTATGTGCAGATTTTGTTTTCTTACCCATTTGACATGCATCACAAAGTTTGTCTTTTTCATACTTGATGCTTGGTTAGCCATGAACTAATCCCTTGTTGGCCATCTTCCAGATATTCCTCATGTTCACATGTGCTAGCCTCCGGTGCCAAAGGGTGGACTCCTCTTCTTTTGACATGAGACACTTAGCAAAAACATTAATAGCACTTTTAAAAGAAACTTGATAAATATTATCTATTCTTCTTCCTACTAGTATCGTGTCAAAAGTGTCATGTTGTCTAACTAGACATTGACTTGGTTGGAAATCAATTGTGTAACTGACGAGACCCAAATGATATATTAAATATTGTCACGAAATTGGGTCTATCAAATTTAAATATGAATGAATAACTGAAAGCTGGAAACCCTTTTTACAATCAAAATCTGAAAATGTAATATAGGGGCCACAGGTCATATTTTTCTCTGGGACTAGTTGACGTTGTTTGATTCAAGCTCGTGTTTGTGTGTCGTTTGTGTTTGTGGGTTTCAAATGTGATTTGGGTCTTGGGTTGCAATCAGAAATGAAGTCGCAATTAAAGAGAAGAAACTTAACCCATTGAACTAAACAATGTGATAACAATTAGTAACTCAAGCCATGGGACCACTCAATCATCTAAAGCACTTTGGCACAACTCAGGAATCACACTTAATTCAGATGCAAAAGTACACCACAGTTAAATTTTAACTTCGAAGGTTATCAATTAAAGCCGAAACCTAGCTCGATACAAGGCAAGGGATTGAAACAACTTGATACACAAGTAAAGGAAACTTATGTGCCAATTCTTGAAACTGTTTGCATGGTTATTAGCTGATTAATTCAGCTTGAAAAAGGGGCTAATGAGATTATCTGCTGCAATTGAATAGGGATGTGTAAAAATCGAAACTGGTTAAGGCAGAAAAGAAAGGCTGAATTCAGAAATGGAAATGGGAATGCAAACCTATATGCAGAAATGACATGCAGCAGAAATTGGGATGCAAAAATCATACAAGAAAATTGATTTCAATTGCCATAAGGTTTCAATGCAAAACTTCACTGATCTGAACTGCAAAACTGATGACTGGA
Organism: Boesenbergia rotunda; assembly: GCA_024364735.1. NCBI lineage: Eukaryota > Viridiplantae > Streptophyta > Magnoliopsida > Zingiberales > Zingiberaceae > Boesenbergia > Boesenbergia rotunda. The sequence goes on along the minus strand of JAGFNQ010008116.1, from coordinate 29,224 downwards.
ATGGTATAAATGGGATCAACTAGCAGAAACAGTGAGCTGAGAGGTGCAGAAATCCAGAATCGTTCAAATGGCAGGAAGAAAAATAGAACATCCAAATTCAGAGGCACTGATCTAATGTTCACGTAGAATTTAACAGCACCAATGTATGCTTGAAACTTGAGATCAGAAACTACACTAAGCATGCAGAAATCCCCAAGATACGAAAGCTGAATCTAAAACAGCTTGTGCAGGAAAATGCAGATGCAGAGTTGAATGGTGCAGAATTTATGCAAGTGCAGGAATAGATCAAATGCAGAAATAGAATCAGATTGCTAAACAACTCAAATCAATTGAGTTAGTGAGCTAAATGTTGTCTTCAATTGTGGGGATCAAGCTGGAAATAAATCGGATTGGAAGCAAGCTTCGAAATTCAGAAACCAAAGTGAACTTTGCAGAACAAGCTGATATGCAATGATTTAAACTGAAATGCAAAGTTAAACTATGCGAAACAAACTAAAACAATTGCAATTACTCACTAACAAACTACCTAGCTGCTAAGAATTTCTGAATCGAAACTTGTTAACTACAGAAATAGCTTGGACAAATCTGATTTGCTAACTACAGTCGAAGACTGAAAATTCTGAAATTAATTGATACGCAAGCAATGATACAATTGGCACGCAAACAATAAAGTGAAATCTAACTGAAATTAACTCTAATTGTCCACTAAACAACTGCTAAGCTACTTAACTTGAATATTTAAAGCCTAATTAAGCTAAACAATTCAGAAACCAAACTACACAGCTGATATAATTGCAGAAAACAGATTGCGCAGAAATGAACTACAGCTAAAGCAATGAAACTTAAGTATCTAAGCTACTCCTCAACCATTCCAACTCAAGAGCTCCTTGGTCGTCAATCAAGGGAGAACCTCGGACCCGCAAGCTCCACAAATCAGTGAAAATTGCCTCTGCTACCGAATCTGATCAGATCCCTGCTCAAACTGAAATTCAGCTCCGAATTCTTCAATCTCGCTGTTATGGCTTGCGAGTTGGATTTGGGAATGACCGAGACCTCCCAGGGAACCCCTCTGGTCAGCTCGAATGCGGTGGAAATGGAATACAGCTGAGTTCGTTGAAGTCGGATAGCAAATCTGCCAAGACCTCGCGCAACTTCGCTATTGAGCAGAAATCGAATCTGAGACCTCGCTGAGAATCTCTTCACTGACCTAACCCTTGCTTTGATGATGGATTGAGGGATCGCGCCTCCTTGATGAAGAAATCTAGCTAAGAAACGAGAAGAAACTGAAGAAGAAGATGAACAGCGGCGGAGACGCGACAAAGGTTAGCTGCGGGCGCGTTTCTAATTAAATAGGAATCGATGGACGACTGTGATTGATTTGAGAAGATCCAACGGCAGATCTTGGTCTGATTTGAGCCAAACTTTTATGATGATGATCTGGGGTCAGGATCTACCTCGTGGTAGCTCGGATCCTCCAGATATGCAACGGATGGTCCAGATCAACTCTATCTGTGAATGGACGCTCTAGAGCCCTCCTTGCTTGATCCAACGGTTGATCTAGCTCTGATTGGGATGAAACCTTCAGATCTTGATCATAGAGCTTGATCAACCCTAACCCTAGCTCGGATTGCTTCAGATCGTCCCGGATGGCTCAGATCTAGCCGCTCTTGAATCGGACGGCCCGGATTAATCGTAGGCTTGATAATTCGATCCGGTTCACATCCGACTCAAGTTTGACCCAGTATGCCCTAGGTCCAGGATCCTTTCATGCCTACAAAAATATATCAGAAAATTAGTGGCCAAATAATCCAAAAATTGTGTAATTTTGCAATTAAGTCCAAAATAAGATAAAGTTCCAAAACCTAGGGTAAAATCATAATTAAGCAATAAAAACATGGGTCAAACATGGATTTTAGCAATTAAAATAATCAATAAAATGGTGCTTATCAGTAACCCGCATCACACAATTGACTGACACTTAGGAGATTAAATGTCATCCCCTTGACAAGAAAGACATTTGAAATTCTAAGGCATTCGGATATTTGAATGTCTCCTATTCATATAACCTTAAGACTATCATTATTACCAAATGAAACATTACCTCTACTTTTTCTTTGAAGTGTGGTAAACAATGATCTATCCCCGGTCATGTGTTTGGAGCATCCACTATCAACGAACCAAGTTGATAGATGCTCCCCCTCAATCATAACCTACACAATTCGAAAAATGGAAGATTTAGGTACCCACACCTTGGGACCTAAAGTATCTACTAAACAAGACTTAGGCACCCATGCCTTGGCAACTTTCTTTTGAGCCCTAGGTGTCTTAGATTGTCTCATATCAGTCCTAGACATCAAAGACACAAATGATGGTTCTTTGGGTCGGTAACCAATACCGGCCCTATTGTAGACTGCCCTTTGGGCATTCAAAATCATGTCTAGGGTTTTAGAGCTTGTTGAGAACTTCTCAAGAATATTCTTGAGTCTCTCAACTTCACTCTTCAATGATTTATTTTCATCCTCTAACAATTCAACATGCAAATCATCTACATCCTCATCCCTAGAGGATTTCAAATGATCAACCTCAATTTTCAAAGATTTATTCTCATCCTCTAACATTTCAACATGCAAGTCGTCTATGTTCTCATCCCTAGATGACTTCAATTGTTCAACTTCTAATTGCAATGATTTAACCCTATTTTTTGACTTCTTCAACATATTGGTTAAACATGCAATTGCTCTATAACATTTCTCAAGTTCGGGAGAGGTTACCTCTCCATTATCCGAAGATGATGAAACCGCGTTTGAGGAGTTGGAGGATTCATCACTGCTTTCTTCTCCAAGAGCCATGAGTGCCACGTGCCGTGTACTCTTCTCCTCCTTCTCTTCATCGGATGAACTTGAGGAGGATTCATCCCAAGTGGCCTTCAAGGCCTTCTTCTTCTTCTTCGATTTCTCCTCTTTCTTCTTGGATTTCTCCTCCTTCTTCTTTATCTTTGGGCATTCACTCTTGAAATGCCCTTTCTTGCCACACTCATAACAAGAAGAATTAGACTTATCAACTTTTGCTTCACTAGGGTTACCTTTACCCGTGAAGCGTCGACCCCTTCTCATCATCCTTCTCACAAAATTTGTCATCTCGGAGGAAGAAGACCCGCTGCCATCTTCTTCGGAATCGGACTCGGATTCAGAAGAGGATGAAGATGAAGAGACTTCCTTCTCCTTCTTCTTGTTGGATCGTTCCCCTGCAACTAAGGCAATCCCCTTCTCCTTGGGGCCTTTGTTAGCCATTTCATGTAATTCCATTTCACAAAATAGATCATCTAGTTTAACAATTGATAAATCCTTGTAAACTTTGTAGGCATCCACCATGGATGACCACAAAGCATTCCTTGGAAATGCTTTTAACACATACCTCACAAGGTCGCGGTTCTCAACCTTTTCATCAATAGAATGAAGTCCGTTGAGGACTTCCTTGAACCGGCTATGGAGTTCACTTACGACTTCATTCTCCTTCATGGAGAGGTTTTGGAGTTGATTGAGGAACAAGTCCCTCTTGGCAATTCTTGAATCTCGGGTGCCCTCGTGGAGTTCTATGAGCTTGTTCCACAAGTCTTTCGCACTTGTGAATGAGCCAACCTTGATGAGTTAGTCTTTCTTCATGTCGCATTGTAGGGTGACCACCGCCTTCGCGTCGGCTTCACTCTTTCAAGTTTGTTCAACCGTCCACCGCCATGATTCAAGTTCATTACCTTCATCATCCTTTGGAGGGGTAAAACCCTCCTTCACCGCGAACCAAGTGTTGATGTCCATTTTCAAGTAATACTCAATCTTCGATCTCCAATATTGAAATCTGCGCCATCGAAGAAGGGAGGTCGGGTGGTGCTAAAGTCTTCTCTCAAAGGTATTTTTGATAGCTCTCGGTTGTTAATCCGCTTGTATAGAGCCCCAAGCTCTGATACCACTTGTTGGAACTTGGATGGCTATAGAGGGGGGGGTGAATATAGCCAGACACTTAAAGTTTAGCACTTATTGAAATTTCTGTAACTCAAAGGTCAGTAGCACAGTGGAAGCACAAGAAAATAGAGTATGTAGAAAACTAAAACTAAGTTAAACACAAGAACAAAAACACTAACAAGAGGATATACAAGGTTCAGGGATAACTTGACCCTACTCCTTGGCATGCCCGTAAGGTGGGCGATCCCTTGATCGTCGGCAGATCAAGCCCCGGTGAACACCGGATAAAATGCAACCTCCTTCTCGGTGGAGTAACCTCTCCACAGCGTTTCAACAAAGATAGAGTTTTAAGCACAATGAAACACAAGAAAGAGCTTACTTAGCACTTAGGACAGGCAAGAACACAAGCAGAACTTCTCCCGAGCTCCACCCAGCGACGATCTCACGCAAGAACACCCTTCTTCGTGTCTTCTCGCTGATGGACTCTCCAAGCCTCTTGTTTCTTCCTTCAAGTGCTCAAGTAAGGGATGGTTGCCTCAAAGATTACAGTTGCTTGCTCAAGATGATGGAACAACAGATCGCACAAGCAAAGTGTGGAGAAAACAATCGCGCAGCAAGAACTCAAGCCAGAAGTCACTTCCCAGAACTCTCTCTTGCTCTTCTCTGCTATGCTCCTTTTGTTTCTCCACTGAACGCCAGGTGACACCATCTCACTGCAGCCTCCAGCTACTCACTTGCCAACGCCAGCTACCACTGAGCTCTCCCTGGACTCCCTGAGCTTCCCTCAGCCAAGCTCCAGTCAGCAGCTCTAGTCTGCAGCTCCAGCCGTTGCAACCTGAGATGGCAAATGGACAAACCTGCTCCAAGGAAAGGCCTCCATTGACTCTCCTTGAGTGTTTGAATCCTTCCCTGTCACCTGCAGCTCAATCAGAGTATTAGCCCAGTGTATCAAGTAGAAAATCGAGTATCAGAGGTTAAGCGCAGAGAATCAGATACGTTCAGACGCGATCAGAGCGTCTAACAGTGCATTTTGAATTAAAGTGATCGGTCACCGGACCGATCCAGAGCTTGTGGGTCGGTCACCAGACCGATCCACCGCTTTGCTAGGATTTCCAACTTTCGCGATGACACAAGCCTGATCGGTCACCAGACCGATGAGTATAGCCACTGATCGATCAGGCTCAAGCCTGATCGGTCCACTCCTGAGTGAATAGTAATCGCAGAAATCAGATCCTAGGTCATGGATCGGTCACCAGACTGTTCAGTAGTTGATCAGTGGGGGAACTCAACTCACTGTATGCTCCCTGATCGGTCACCAGACCGATCAGGAGCAAGGCAGTGAGGAAGCTGCATGCTCCCTGATCGGTCACTGGACCGATCAGGAGCCAAGCAACGAGGCAACTGCCTGCTCCCTGATCAATCACCGGACCAATCAGAAGCCACACAGTAGGTTCCCAACCTCACTGTGTGCTCCCTGATCGGTCACCAGACCGATCAGTCATCGCTGGATCTGTCACCGGACCGATCCACGAAGGAGCAGCATGCCAACTTCCCTGATCGGTCACCAGACTGATCCAGGGACTCCAACCCAGCCCTCCAAGCTAGGGTTTCATCCAACCTAGCCCTCCAAGCTAGGACCTGACTCTCCAAGCCAAGATTTTTCACCTAACCCTCCAGTTGGGACTTTTCACCTAACCCTCCAAGTTAGGACTTTTCACCTAGCCCTCCAAGCTAGGACTTTTCACCCAACCTTCGGAGTTAGGACTTTTCCACACTTAGTCCTCCAAGCTAGGATTTTTCACAGCTAACCCTCCAGTTGGGACTTTTCACCTAACCCTCCAAGTTAGGACTTTTCACCTAGCCCTCCAAGCTAGGACTTTTCACCCAACCTTCCGAATTAGGACTTTTCACCACCTAGCCCTCCAAGCTAGGATTTTCCACACCTAACCCTCCAGGTTAGGATTTTCCAACACCTAGCCCTCCAAGCTAGGATTTTATCAAACCTAGTTCCACTAGGTATGCCTAGTCCACGACCAGGACTTAAACTCAATCATAATCATAATCATCAACCTAAATTAAAATCGATGTCAACACCAAAACAACAATCAGGGTCAGACTGCATCAACACTTCTATCCTTAGTCATCGCTCGGCTAAGTTGCTCAATCCCTCGGACCAAGACTTCGTGCCCAAACCCTAGGTCTAGGACTTCGGTGCCCAACCCTCGGCCAGGTCTTCGTGCTCAATTCCTCGAACCAGGTCTTGGATGCCCAACCCTTGACCAGGACTTCGTGCCCAGTCCTCGACCAGGACTTCGCGCCCAACTTCCGGTCAGGTCTTCGGTGTCCAGCCCTTTGGCAAGACTTAGTGCCCAATCCATGATCAGGACTTAGTGCCCAATTCTTCGAACCAGGACTTATTGCCTAGGTTTACTAGGACTTTGGTTTACCTTGGTCCAGTTTTCTTCACTCACCCTTCCCTTGTTCAATGTATCACTGACTTAAGCATATTGTCAAATATTGAAACACTTAAAGGAGGACATCACTGATGCGACTTGCACCAACAGATCATTCCATGTGATGGACTGTTGGTCATTCCTTATGCATTTGATCGTTGTAGTTTGAGTGGTAGTTTATTGATTTCTATCTATGTTTCGATCTTATTATTATTGGTCATGTTTAATTTCTACAACTCAGTAGTTAGGTTAGTTTTGGATGTCTTATTTCTTTTCAATGCCATGTCATGATGTAGTTTAGTTTCCTTTGTTTTCTCTCTTATGCATGTTGATGTTAGATTTCATTAAATGCTTTGTTTCTTTTGTAGCTTGTTTTTCTTTGGGTTGTTACTATTGTAGTTTAGGTTAGGATAGTTTCCACTATTTGCAATCTCTTTCAATTATAGCTTAAGAACCAAAAATCCAAACCCCCCATTTAACTTTCAAAATACCAAGCAATAACATTCAATCCTAGGATTATAATTCACCATCAACATTCCTTGTAAAAGACGATCTGGGACATTTCTTATGTTATAGTAGTGTAGAGGGGTTTAATACTTTATTGTTTGATACCCATTCCATGACAAAATTAGGGTTTATCAACCCTCCAAGTAGAATACGATCCTTATCTTCCGCTTTGTCAAATTTGTAGGCAACCCATCCGCTATTATGCATGAAGAAACTATTAGGAACACCCCAATGATTAGCAATGAACGCCAGCCCTCCCTATATTCCACTTTGTCAAATTTGTAGGCAACTCATCCGTTGTTATACATGAAGAAACTACTAGGAACACCCTAACGATTCACAATGAATGCCACTCTTGCACATCCTAGATGTTGTAGGTTCTTGTAAACATAAATTCGATCTTTTGTACTTTCTTTGCAAAGATAGACAAATTAGTTAAACAGTTAAATCAAGTATGAACAACATAAAAGAAATAGTAAGAGACACTAATGATTTATTTGGTTTCTACCAGGGTGGTTATTAATCAAAGACATTGAAAAGATCTACTAAAATACTCGTTCATTGTAGGCAGAGGAGTATCTTACAATCTTTAGAAAGCTCGTAGAAAGACTAGAAAATTGAATACAAGTTGCTATTTTTTTCTTCCTACCTCTAGGGGCTATTTATAACTCAAAAATAAGTGTTACCGTTAGGATAACGTGACATTGAGGTGTCTCAGCTGTGATTTGAGATGCCTCAGTTGGATAAGTTTTATCCATGGCAAACAACATTAACTTTTGATAAAGTTTTGATTTGAGACGTCTCAATTGCGTGGGTGCCTCAGTTTAGACTTGAGGCGTCTCGGGTACAAGCTGAGGCGCCTCTGTTATGCTTTTGTGCAGAACTTGTCCACTTGACTTAGGTGCCTGTCTTTGGAGGCACCTCAGTTGACCATTTGGTCAAAGTCAAATCCCATGCTGACTTTTTTCGTCTTTGTCTGCTTGGGTGATTTTCGGTCGTCTAGAGTTGAGCTCATCCGAATCTAATTTCGACCTTCTCCTTGAACATGCTTCCTCATTGGCTTCTTGTCCCACGGACTTCGCGCATGCCTTTCTCGTCCACCAGTGTACTCTTTCGTAACTTCTTTGTCCCTCGGATACACTGACCTCGTTGGCTCTCTTTCCGTGCCATCCTTCTCGCTCACTATGTCTTCTGCCCAAATTCTTGTGCTCCTAAGCTTTTACACACTTAGACATAAGGTCAAACCAACTATGACATAACTTGAGTTTGTTGATCACACCAAAATCAACCCTGAGGTACTTATAGATGCCTCCCATTAAACATCCCACCAAACAATAACTCATTGAATGCTCCACGATATCAATATCATTAGTCTTGATTTGAATCCTTTGCCCGGATCATTCGAATTGGTATAGAGGGGCGGTCAAAACTTGTGATTATCCGAAAAAAATAGTCAATTTTTTTTAACTTGATCAAAATCATTTTGACAATATTAAAAGTATCAAAAAATTATTGTAACAATCACAAATTGATACACTTAGGGGAGGACCAAAAGGGGGAGGATAAGAGAGGCTTCCCTAACCTGGCCGCCTAACCTGAACATTGTGTTGGAACTATACAAGGCATCACATATCAAAATCCTAGTCATTTGATCAAGAATGTTTATGAAAGACAGACCAGATCCTCTGTACCGGGAACTCCCCTGTACCCATGTACCAACTCGCCGCCGATCGTCGGCGAGTCGTCCAATTGACGATCGGACACCACCAATAATTTTTTATCGTCGTTCCGAATAAGATGATATCCTCGGAGAACGGTGAACCCGTCGAAATCGTCGCATCAGATATCTTGTCGGATTCAACGGTGAATACGGTAACATCACAATTGCGGCGATACCCGACGGGTTCACCGTTCTTCGAGGATATCATCTTATTCGGAACGACGATCAAAAATTATTGGTGGTGTCCGATCGTCGATTCAACGACTCGCCGGCGATCGCCGACGAGTTGGTACACGGGTACAGGGGAGTTCCCGGTACAGAGGATCCGGTCTGTATGAAAGAAGCATTAACCATCAACCATAATCTTGGACACTAGATTGAATTACTAGAGGTAAATGGTTGTTCGTCTTTTAATTGTCGATTAGTTAATCATCCACCCTATTAATAGAGTAATACTCTTGTTTCAGCCTTACCAAAACCAAATCTTGTCATGTTCAATAGCTAATTTATCTCAATCTATTAGGGCTTCCTTTGTCAGTCATCTGGTCAAACTTGACTAATCAAGACTTCCCATTGCCTATCATCTGATCAATCTTGACCTGTCGAGAATTCATCATTATCTAGCATTCGGTCAACCTTGACCTTCTGAGATTTAACACCTCATGCCAACTCCTTGAATTGAATTTCCAACCATTAAATATCTGGTCAACTGTGACCCACTTGAGTTTTTTTCTTGTGCCAACTTCATGCTGGATTTTCGACCGTCAAATATTCGGTCACTCATGACCCATTTGGACTTTTAATATCTTGGGATCAACTTTGACCCACCTTTTTCGCAACCAACTTAATATATTAATCGACTGTCAAGTATCCGGTCAAACTTGACTTATTTGACATCTCGATCAACTAACTTATTGATTAAATAACGAAACTCTAACTTTACTCCACTCAAGTTTGGTCAACCTGAATCAGGGGTTGATAACACCCAAAAAAAAGATTTTCTTTTATTCATCATTAAAATAATGTCCATCTCATTTTTATTATCCAAATTACTCTTCCGTATTTAAAATATTCTCGTCGTCGAGCCCATACTAATTTAGATTGGGCACTTAAAGATCACAATCAAATCCAATAGAGGTGGCAAGGAACCTAAAACTATAAGACAAGTTACCTAGCTAGTATTAAGTTTTTTTCATCCATAAAGATGGATCTAAAGGGATATATCGAATAATGCTTGATGTGTGTGATTGAATCAACTAAAACTTCATTCGTGGTGAATCTTACTAACCTAAAGTGGATTGAACTTGATTCAAAATAAACCCATTTGACTAAGAAAAATTATACTTGCTCTCTCACTCTTAATGAATCTTATATATATTTGGTGGAAGGGCTTTATTCTCTTATTCATTTGATATGTATCATATATAACTCATTTAAAAACACATTAGATCCATTAATTTTATATTAATAATAATATTAAACATATTTATAAAATTATTACAAGGAATATATAGGAAATTAATTTCGATACATCCAAGTGTAAAATTAAAGTAGCAAAAACATTATTATTATCGATCGAAATTACTCTCAACATAACCAACTACTCCATCATTAATGCAATTAATTAAGCCATTCTATTTCACTTTATCACTATAAAAACGCCCCTCCTCGATCTCTCCTATAGCATTCCCCTACACACCACACACCACGAACTCCGACGACTCCCTCTCCCGATCTTCTTCCTATGGCTCGCTCCGGTGCCTTGGCTGTGGTGCTCGTTGTGGCTGCGGCAGTCGCCCTCCTGGTGGGGTCCCATGCCGACGCCGCGGTCACCTGCGGCCAAGTGGCTTCTGACCTGCGACCCTGCATTCCCTACGTGACTGGCCAGGTGTCGGCGCTGCCTCCGGCCTGCTGTAACGGGGTGAAGGGCCTGAATAGCGCTGCACAGACCACCGCCGACCGCCGTGCGGCGTGCAACTGCATCCGCTCGCAGGCGTCCGGCATCTCCGGCCTCCAGCCCGGCCGCCTTTCCGGCCTTCCCGGCAGCTGCGGCGTCAAGCTTCCATTCCCTGTCAGTGCCTCCACTGATTGCTCCAGGTAGTTAACATACATAACTATATATATTCTAAACCTATAATACGTACTGATCGTCATCATTATATTATAAGTCGTGTTAGTCTTAACTAGCTATTTGACGGTCAGGTTAAATTTATAGTGACATATGTTTGTGAATTTGATCGTGCAGTGTGAGCTAATCGACCGGACCATGTGGACCAGATACAAGATGAGTTATAGAGAGATATATTGAATAAAAATGGGAGGTCGAGACCCACACTTGTGATCCTCTCATCGCCTCTATAGCTTTTGTGCCGCAGCTTGTTATTGTAATTCTATCGTCGTGTTTTACATAATTATGTCTGTTGAGATATTCTAATATATACTTTTCAATTTCACTCGCGAAGTCACCCTCGTTCTAATTTTATTTATTTTTTCTTTTTAAATTAATATATATAATCCCTAATAATAATATTATACTTTAGTACATTGATTATCCAATGTAAATTTAAAATCTGTATAAAAATACTAGTATAATATGCATGGGTAGAATAGAATATCGTGATCAATTGATGATTAACTTAACTTTAATTATTGCTTTTTAATAACTCTTTTATCATCATTTTTATTTTAATTTAAGTTTTTTTTACATAAATCTAGTTAATTATCAATGCTTCAAATTAAATAGATAGGACATGATATTCGTGGAAAGAATTTTAATTTTAATTTTTTAAATTAAATTAATTGAACATATATAGTATTCGCAAATGACATAGTTAGGTTTCGTTTACGATTAGTGATAGGGTCAGCTATGCATTTACTGATGATGTAATCGATTCTAGGTCAAAGTTAACCAAGTTGACTAGGCGCATGTTGACTCAAGTTGGAAGAATAAACCTGACGAGTTAGCCAATTGATGTGCATAAAGGAATACATCTAGTTGATGAAGTAAACAAACGCATGTGGAATTTTGTAACTAGTGTTGGACTTGTTTTTACCACTCATGGAGCGAAGTCAACACTCATCTTCATTTCCTTTTCCAAATGTCCTTCGCAATGAAGCAATGAGGACATGATGGTCTTTTGACATTTCTTCATTCCAAATCTCAGAATTTTGTATTCTTGTTAAAGGCTGAAAATCACAGCCTCCAACTAGTTTCAAACGTGACACTTGCACCTCTCAAAATCTTCTCAGCTAGCTTGATGTGTTTGTTGATGGGTTGAGTATTTCTAGATTCTTGAAATCTTTCCACTTTCAAAACTGTAACTGAATTGTGCCAATTTTCTCTCCCAATTGCTACATTGTATCAACTTCATCTTTGTCAAAGAATTCATGACATTTGTTTCTCCAAAAAATTGAGAATAGACTTCCAAATTAGCATCTGAATTACTCAAAAGCATTTGCATCGAAGCCATTTACAACAACTCAGATATTCTTTTACTGTTAACTACCTCATTTACTTGAAATCTCTTCAATTCTGAAAATTTCAAATGAATATCAGATTCAGCTCAACCTATTTCTAGAGTTCAACTTTAATTGAGGTTGAAGAACTGCAGATTGATTGGAACTACTGTATGGGTCTATAATGCAACTTCAAACATTTTAATCCAACATCAAAACCAGCACAGTATTAAGCTTCTAGCCATAGCTTGAATCAGAGAACTTGGATCTGAAATTCAAATTTTCAGCGGCAATTTACCAAAAGGCGCATCCAAAAATGGATATTTACCAAAAGGCGTCCCATGGTTTCATTTTCACCAAAGGGCGCACTAATTTTAGTGAACTTCCTCTTATACCCCTCCTGCTATACACTGCCTTTCTCTTTCTCTCTCAATAACAAATTCCGAGACGCCAGCACGTGATGTTTCATACTTTTATTTTAAAATAATATATTTGGAATCGGCGCTAAAAAAACATATAAATAAATAATTTTTATCCTAATGTGCACGCATGCAAATAGAAATTCCTAATATAAGGTCTACAGTAATTGAAAAAAAAAAGTAAGTTCTATAGTAATTAAATCATCTAACTTATTTAAAAATTAAATAAATAATTTTTATAATTAATTAAATGAAATTAATATATTAAATAATATTTAATAAATTCATTAATGTAAAAAAAATTGAAAAAAAATTGAAAAAAAAAGAAAAGAAAGAGCGTGGGCCTGAAATGTTGATTTCAGGCCCACGCTGGGCCTGAAATCAACATATTTCAGGCCCACGCTGGGCCTGAAATAAATTATTTCAGGCCCACGCTGGACCTGAAATAAAAATATTTCAGGCCCAGCGTGGGCCTGAAATTTTTTATTTCAGGCCCACGTTGGGCCTGAAATCTTATGATTCAGGCCCGACGTGGACTCAATTTTTTTTCTATTTTAAAAATATAATAATATATACAAAAACGTATCAAAACACTTAATTTCAGATTCAAACACAGGGCCTGAAGTCATCCCAAGAGGATCTGAAGTCAAATAACTTCAGATCCTATAAATAATTAATTTAATAAATAACAATTAAATATAAAAAAATATTGTTAAAATTAAAAAAATTTCAGTGCCCTGGGGCCTGAAGTCATCCGACTTCAGGCCCAAGGAGGGACTGAAGTCATCAGACTTCAGGTCCTCCATCATTGATATAAAAAAAATTTATAAAAATGTTTAATATATAATTACATATTATATAGGAGTAGTTTAGGTATATCAGTGAGTTTAGGTGTCGAAACATCTAATAGGAGTGGTCTAGGAGATGAGATTTTGGGTGCCGAAACATCTAATCTTGTTGTATCACCAATGCTATAGGAGTGGTTTAGGTATATCAGTGAGTTTTGAGCAAAACTCACTGATGGACCTACCATATTAGGAATTCTGAAAACCCTATATCAGTAGACAGGGTTGAGATAGGAGATGAGATTTTGGGTGCCGAAACCTCTAATCTTGCTGTATCACCAATGCTATAGGAGTGGTTTAGGTATATCAGTGAGTTTTGAGCAAAACTCACTGATAGACCTACCATATTTGGAATTCTGAAAGCTCTATATCAGTAGACAGGGTTGAGCTAGGAGATGAGATTTTGGGTGCCGAAACCTCTAATCTTGCTGTTTCACCAATGCTATAGGAGTGGTTTAGGTATATCAGTGAGTTTTGAGCAAAACTCACTGATGGACCTACCATATTTGGAATTCTGAAAACTCTATATCAGTATACAGGGTTAAGCTAGGAGATGAGATTTTGGGTGCCCAAACATCTAATCTTGCTGTATCACCAATGCTATAGGAGTGGTTTAGGTATATCAGTGAGTTTTGAGCAAAACTCACTGATGGACCTACCATATTTGGAATTCTGAAAACTCTATATCAGTAGACAGGGTTGACCTAGGAGATGAGATTTTGGGTGCCCAAACCTCTAATCTTGCTGTATCACCAATGCTATAGGAGTGGTTTAGGTATATCAGTGAGTTTTGAGCAAAACTCACTGATGGACCTACCATATTTGAAATTCTGAAAACTCTATATCAGTAGACAGGGTTGAGCTAGGAGATGAGATTTTGGGTGTCGAAACCTCTAATCTTGCTGTATCACCAATGCTATAGGAGTGGTTTAGGTATATCAGTGAGTTTTGAGCAAAACTCACTGATGGACCTACCATATTTGGAATTCTGAAAACTCACTGATGGACCTACCCAACATGAGATTTTGGGTGCCGAAACCTCATGTTGACTCAAGTTGGGGTTTCAATGTATGATCAATATGTTAAGTGGTTGAGTGAGACGTCATGTCACGCCCCGAGACCCCGGAGCCACTGATCCAATAGAAAATTGAACAGCACCTCCCCTGTTCGGCGGACAATTTACACATACATACATCACATATAACACAACCACGCAGTTTAAATGGGCCTCACGCCTCAAATCAAAACAGAACACAAAATAAAACCGGATAAACCATACTTGACTGCGGACCGGTCTGACTTACGACAAAACACAATGCATAAAGGTCTCACAAAAGTACAACTATACCGCCGTATAGTATGACTAAACCCAACACAAAAGCAACAGCGGAAGAAAAATATAGAAAATACTACCAACAAGTACTACGAACAAAATAGAAGAAAAATCTCGAAGACATCTCGACGAGTATGCGAACTGGGACCGGCTGTCGGGCACACTCCAGTCAATCATCCTAAAATAAAAACAAGGAGCTAACAGAATGAGTCATAGAACTCAGCGAATATCTCATCATGTATACAAGATAGTCTAAGATAGGTCTGGTGTTCGACAAAGGGGGAGAGCTGGGAGTCCCAGCAAAGTGGTGGATCGGTCTGGTGACCGACCCACGAGCCCTGGATCGTTCCGGTGACTGATCACTTTAATTCAAATTGCACTGTCAGACGCTCTGATCGCGTCTGACCGTATCTGATTCTCTGCATTTGATCCCTGATACTTAATTTACTGAGTGATATGCTGTGCTAATGCTCTGATTAAGCTGCAGGTGACAGGGAAGGATTCAAACACTCAAGGAGAGTCAATGAAGGCCTTTCCTTGGAGCAGATTTGTCTGTTTTCCATCTCAGGTTGCAACGGACGCTGGCACTGGCTGGAGCTGCTGACTGGGGCTGGTCTGAGGGAAGCTCAGGGAGTCCAGAAGACCTCAGTGGTGGCTGGTGGTTGCAGGTGAGCAGCTGGAGGCTGCAGTGAGATGGTGTCACCTGGTGCTCAGTGGAGAAACAAAAGGGCGTATAGGTGAAGAGCAGAGTAAAGTTCGTGGAAACAACTTCTGGCTTGAGTTTTTGCTGCGCGATTGTGTTCTCCACACTTTGTTTGTGCATTCTGAAGTTCCATCATCTTGAGCAAGCAACTGCAATCTGTGAAGCAACCATCCCTTGCTTGAGCACTTGGAGGAAGGAACAAGAGGCTTTGAGTCCAACAGCGAGAAGACACGAGGAAAGGGATTCTTGCGTGAGATCGTCGCTGGGTGGAGCTCGGGAGAAGCTTGCTATGTTCTTGTCTGTGCTAAGTGCTAAGTAAGATCTTTCTTGTGTTTCATTGTGCTTAAAACTATATCTTTGAATGAAACGCTATGGAGAGGTTGTTGGTGCAGAAAGCACCCAAGTCAAACCTGTGTTTTGATAATGGCAACGGGTTCAAAAGTTAAGTCTTATTTGTTATCTAACATGTCACTTTAGTGTGCAGAGTAAAAAGCCCTAGCGAAGGACTGCTAGGCACTGGCGAAAGAATGTCAGGGCAAAAAGCCCTAGTGAAAGAATGCTAGGCATTGACGAAGGAATGTCAGGGTGAAAAGCCCTAGCGAAGGACTGCTAGGCGCCAGGCGAAGGACAGCTTGGGACTGAAGCCCTAGCGAAGGAATGCTAGGCACCGGGCGAAGGATAGCTCGGTATCCAAGACCTGGCAAAGGACCGCCAGGAAAAAGTCCAACCAGAGGAGCGGTTGGCATCAGGTAAATTCTCCCGAGAAGAGTAGGTGAGGACGTGTTCCCCGTCGAGGGAATAGTAGGCGTCGGTTCGACCTAGGGTTCTATTTTGGAGACCCAAAGTCAGAACCAAGACAGCTAAGGTTGTATAAACATAATACTCTAATGCTTTATATTGGTTTGGACTAACCCTGGATGCAGGACCGAAGGAACGTGTGTCTGCAGCTCAGAATGCCCAAAGGAGAGAGGCAAGTAGCTGAGCAGGGCGCCCTCAGTGTCCCGGGCGCCCCTAGGGGCAACACAAAACAAGCGAAGCAACAAAGGCTTCGACTAACCACTGGCCGGGGCGCCCCCAGCAGCCCAGGGCGCCCTCAGTGCCCAGGGCGCCCCGCGCCTACGCCAGCGAAGCCGATCACCCTTATCCAGCCGAGAAGCCCGCGCTGAAGGAGTCAAGCAGGACGCCCCAAGTGTCAATCCTCATCCCTATTCGAGTGGGATAGAGGTTGACCGAGCGAAGCAAGGATCGCGTGACACGTGGGGGGGGGGGGGGGGCGCCCCCGACGTCCAGGGCGCCCGAGGTGCTATAAATAGCACCCAACGCCCAGGCTTTCGACAACAACTTCGATTCAACGCTTCTACGCTCTTCTGCTCTCGCGCCTCGCCCCGGAAACCTCCCAACTCGAGCCGACGACGTCCCGCTGCTCCGAAAAAGTCAACCTACATCGGACGTCGGTAAAAGAAGAGCTTTTTATTTGTTAAGTTTACTGTGCAATATTTGTAACTCAATACTGTAAACTGAATTGCGAACTTATAGAATTGCCCGCAGAAAACGGTCAACGACCATGGGCCTTAGAGTAGGAGTCGACCTAGGCTCCGAACCAAGTAAAAATCTCTGTGTCTGCGTATTTTATTTTAATCATCCGCTGTGCAACTTCTCTATCTCAAATCCGAACGTTTTCCGATATTCACCCCCCCTCTATCGGTTCTCTCGATCCAACAAGTGGTATCAGAGCGGGGAAGTTCAAACTTGGTGCAACCACCAGTTTGAATTTTTTTTTCGGATTTTTATTTTTCTTTTTCTCGTTTGAATTTTCTCTAAATTTTTCGTTCGCATTTTCATTAATCGAGGTTGGTGCAATACCCCTCGTTATTTTATTTTCCTTATCCCGCACTACTAATCCAAGACCAAGTCTTGGGAAACTTTTTTCTATTAGTTATTTTTTTGCAGATTAAATGGCTATGCAAGAAGGATTCAGCACCACCAGACCTCCACTGTTCAGTGGAGAAGACTTTTCTTACTGGAAAAGTCGAATAGAGGTCCACCTGAAAACTCAGGTGAACATGTGGATTATCATCCAGTCCGGACTGGAGATTCCCACAAATGCTGAAGGAGTTCCTCAAAGCTACACAGAGTGGGACACCGCTCTGAAACGAAGAATCGAAGCAGATGCAAAGGCGACTCAGACCCTTCAATGTGACTTAATAAAAGAGGAGCTGAACCGGGCGGGCCCCTTCAACAGTGTCAAGGAGCTGTGGGCAAAATTAATCAAGCTGCATGAAGGAACATCAGACACTCGGATCCTCTGTACCGGGAACTCCCCTGTACCCGTGTACCAACTCGCCGGAGATCGTCGGCGAGTCGTCCAATCGACGATCGGACACCACCAATAATTTTTTATCGTCGTTCCGAATAAGATGATATCCTCGGAGAACGGTGAACCCGTCGAAATCGTCACATCAGACATCTCGTCGGATTCGACGGTGAATACGGTAACATCACAATTGCGGCGATACCCGACGGGTTCACCGTTCTCCGAGGATATCATCTTATTCGGAACGACGATCAAAAATTATTGGTGGTGTCCGATCGTCGATTGGACGACTCGCCGGCGAGTTGGTACACGGGTACAGGGGAGTTCCCGGTACAGTGGATCCGGTCTGTATGAAAGAAGCATTAACCATCAACCATAATCTTGGACACTAGATTGATTTACTAGAGGTAAATGGTTGTTCATCTTTTAATTGTCGATTAGTTAATCATCCACCCTATTAATAGAGTAATACTCTTGTTTCAGCCTTACCAAAACCAAATCTTGTCATGTTCAATAGCTAATTTATCTCAATCTATTAGGGCTTCCTTTGTCAGTCATCTGGTCAAACTTGACTTATCAAGACTTCCCATTGCCTATCATCTGATCAATCTTGACCTGTCGAGAATTCATCATTATCTAGCATTCGGTCAACCTTGACTTTCTGAGATTTAACACCTCATGCCAACTCCTTGAATTGAATTTCCAACCACTAAATATCTGGTCAACTGTGACCCAGTTGAGTTTTTTTCTTGTGCCAACTTCATGCTGGATTTTCGACCGTCAAATATTCGGTCACTCATGACCCATTTGGACTTTTAATATCTTCGGCAATTTACCAAAGGACGTACCTAAATATTAGTATTTACCAAAATGCGTACCATGGTTTCATTGTTACCAAATAACGCACTTATATTAGTGAACTTCCTCTTATACCCCTTCTGCCAAAGTACTGCATGTCATTTTCATTCTCTTTCTCTTTCTCTTTTTCAATAACGAATTTCGAGACATTTAAAAATATTTTTTCAGACTTTTTATTTTAAAATAATATATTATGGAATCGGATAAAAAACGTACGATAAAAATCGAAAAAATATTTCAATTAAAAAAATATCTCAATTAATAATTTAATATTTTTTAAAAATATAAATAAATTATTTTTATATTTGATTAATATAAATTAATATATTTAATAATATTATTAAATATATTAATATATAAAAAACTTTAAAAAAAGTTGAAGTTTTTTTTTAATTTCAAACAGCGTGGGCCTGAAATATTTTATTTCAGGCCCAGGCTATTTTATTTCAGGCCCTCGCAGGGCCTGAAATAAAATATTTCAGGCCCAGCCACGCATATGATCTCAAGCAGCTCAGGGACATTTTCTTCATTTGGGAGAATAAATTTCTTGATAAACTTTGAATTTTGCAATATCAAGTAATTAAGCATGCTGAGTTTTGCACACAGACCTTTGGAGTTCAAAATCTCGACGGCGTCGAATCAAGGAATTACCCTCTTCTCCAAACTATACAACAGATGTGTTGGTTGATGTGCAATGCAAGAAGGCTTTAACCCGACTTCATTGATGATGAACTCCATGTATTGTGTATGATTCTTCTTGTGACAAGCAGCCTGGGCCTGAAATATTTTATTTCAGGCCCTACGAGGGCCTGAAATATTTTATTTCAGGCCCAACGTGGGCCTGAAATATTTTATTTCAGGCCCTGCGAGGGCCTGAAATATTTTATTTCAGGCCCAGGGTGGGCCTGAAATATTTTATTTCAGGCCCAGCGTGGGCCTGAAATAACTCAGGGCCTGAAATCTTGCGTCGAATTGAAATCATGTGTTATGATAGGTTTTTTTACATAGGTCTAAAACTTAAAGAAACATCTCTTTATATTTTTGAAATCACAATAAAAATTATTGAGAAAGACTACCTACGAGATGAATTCTAATTAATATAAAATAAGGATTATATTAAAAATGAACATATATCGATTTTTGAATAAAAAGTCAAAATTATTTATTATATTAATTTAAATATTATATATTATATTAATATATTTAATTTTTATAAGTTTTGATAGGAGGGCCTGAAGTCATCTGACTTCAGGCCCTCCTTAGGCCTGAAGTCAGATGACTTTAGGCCCTCCTTGGGCCTGAAGCATCTGCGTAAATAATTAATTTAATCAAAATAATTAATTATAAAAAAAACTTCTAATGATTATTTTTGGTGTCCAAACTTCTAATGATTATAAATTATGTTGCAATAGGAGTTTTCTAGGTCTATCAGTGGGTTTCGCTCAAAACCCACTGATATTTTTTTAGAAATCCAGATACGAGAGGTCCATCAGTGGGTTTTGCTCAAAACCCACTGATGGAACTAAACTACACCTATTACTTTGGGAAAAATAAAAATTTGAGGTTTGGACACCTAAAATATTTTCTCCAACCTCAACACTAACTTTTGATAATGGTATTTCAGAAATCCAGATATGGGAGGTCCATCAGTGGGTTTTGCTCAAAACCCACTGATGGAACTAAACTACACCTATTGCTTTGGAAAAATAATAATTTGAGGTTTGGACACCTAAAATACATTCTCCTAACTCTACCCTAACTATTGATAATGTTTTTTCAGAAATATAGATATGGGAGGTCCATCAGTGGGTTTTGCTCAAAACCCATTGATGGAAGAACTAAACTACACCTATTACTTTGGAAAAATTAATAATTTAATAATTTTTAAAAATATAAGTAATAATTTTTTATATTTGATTAATATAAATTAATATATTTAATAATATTATTAAATATATTAATATATAAAAAATAATAAAAAATTTTAATTTTTTTGATTTCAGGCTGCGTGGGCCTGAAATCAAAAAGATTTCAGGCCCTCCTATCAAAACCTATTAAAATTAAATATATTAATATAATATATAATATTTAAATTAATATAATAAATAATATTTGACTTTTTTATACAAAGAATCGATATATATATATATATATATATATATATATATATAAAAGCTCATTTTAATATAATCCTCATTTTATATTAATTAGAATTCCTCTCGTAGGTAGTCTTTATCAATAATTTTTATTTTGATTTCAAAAATATAAAGAGATGTTTCTTTACGTTTTAGACCTACGTAAAAAAACCTATCATAACACATGATTTCAATTCGACGCAAGATTTCAGGCCCTGAGTTATTTCAGGCCCACGCTGTTTGAAATCAAAAAAAAACTTCAACTTTTTTTAAGTTTCTTATATATTAATATATTTAATAATATTATTAAATATATTAATTTATATTAATCAAATATAAAAAAATTATTTATTTATATTTTTAAAAATTATTAAATTATTAATTTTCCCAAAGTAATAGGTGTAGTTTAGTTCTTCCATCAGTGGGTTTTGAGCAAAACCCACTTATGGACCTCTCATATCTGTATTTCTGAAAAAACATTATCAATAGTTAGGGTAGAGTTAGGAGAATGTATTTTAGGTATCCAAACCTCAAATTATTATTTTTCCCAAAGCAATAGGTGTAGTTTAGTTCCTTCAGTGGGTTTTGAGCAAAACCCACTGATGGACCTCCCATATCTGAATTTCTGAAATATCATTATCAAAAGTTAGGGTTGAGGTTGGAGAAAATATTTTAGGTGTCCAAACCTCAAATTTTTATTTTTCCTAAAGCAATAGGTGTAGTTTAGTTCCATCAGTGGGTTTTGAGCAAAACCCACTGATGGACCTCTCATATCTGAATTTCTAAAAAAATATCAGTGGGTTTTGAGCGAAACCCACTGATAGACCTAGAAAACTCCTATTGCAACATAATTTATAATCATTTAGAAGTTTGGACACCAAAAATAATCATTAGAAGTTTTTTTTATAATTAATTATTTTGATTAAATTAATTATTTACGTAGATGCTTCAGACCCAAGGAGGGCCTGAAGTCAGATGACTTCAGGCCTAAGGAGGGCCTGAAGTCAGATGACTTCAGGCCCTCCTATCAAAACTTATAAAAATTAAATATATTAATATAATATATAATATTTAAATTAATATAATAAATAATATTGACTTTTTTATTCAAAAAATCGATATATGTTCATTTTTAATATAATCCTTATTTTATATTAATTAGAATTCATCTCGTAGGTAGTCTTTCTCAATAATTTTTATTGTGATTTCAAAATATAAAGAGATGTTTCTTTAAGTTTTAGACCTACGTAAAAAAACCTATCATAACACATGATTTCAATTCGACGCAAGATTTCAGGCCCTGAGTTATTTCAGGCCCACGCTGGGCCTGAAATAAAATATTTCAGGCCCTCGCAGGGCCTGAAATAAAATATTTCAGGCCCAGGCTGGGCCTGAAATATTTTATTTCAGGCCCACGCTGTTTGAAATTAAAAAAAAACTTCAACTTTTTTTAAAGTTTTTTATATATTAATATATTTAATAATATTATTAAATATATTAATTTATATTAATCAAATATAAAAAATAATTTATTTATATTTTTAAAAAATATTAAATTATTAATTGAGATATTTTTAATTGAAATATTTTTTCGATTTTTATCGTACGTTATTTATCCGATTCCATAATATATTATTTTAAAATAAAAAGTCTGAAAAAATATTTTTAAATGTCTCGAAATTCGTTATTGAAAAAGAGAAAGAGAAAGAGAATGAAAATGACATGCAGTACTTTGGCAGAAGGGGTATAAGAGGAAGTTCACTAATATAAGTGCGTTATTTGGTAACAATGAAACCATGGTACGCATTTTGGTAAATACCAATATTTGGGTACGCCCTTTGATAAATTTGGGATCAACTTTGACACACCTTTTTCGCAACCAACTTAATATATTAATCGACTGTCAAGTATCCGGTCAAACTTGACTTATTTGACATCTCGATCAACTAACTTATTGATTAAATAACGAAACTCTAACTTTACTCCACTCAAGTTTGGTCAACCTGAATCAGGGGTTGATAACACCCAAAAAAAAGATTTTCTTTTATTCATCATTAAAATAATGTCCATCTCATTTTTATTATCCAAATTACTCTTCCGTATTTAAAATATTCTCGTCGTCGAGCCCATACTAATTTAGATTGGGCACTTAAAGATCACAATAAAATCCAATAGAGGTGGCAAGGAACCTAAAACTATAAGACAAGTTACCTAGCTAGTATTAAGTTTTTTTCATCCATAAAGATGGATCTAAAGGGATATATCGAATAATGCTTGATGTGTGTGATTGAATCAACTAAAACTTCATTCGTGGTGAATCTTACTAACCTAAAGTGGATTGAACTTGATTCAAAATAAACCCATTTGACTAAGAAAAATTATACTTGCTCTCTCACTCTTAATGAATCTTATATATATTTGGTGGAAGGGCTTTATTCTCTTATTCATTTGATATGTATCATATATAACTCATTTAAAAACACATTAGATCCATTAATTTTATATTAATAATAATATTAAACATATTTATAAAATTATTACAAGGAATATATAGGAAATTAATTTCGATACATCCAAGTGTAAAATTAAAGTAGCAAAAACATTATTATTATCGATCGAAATTACTCTCAACATAACCAACTACTCCATCATTAATGCAATTAATTAAGCCATTCTATTTCACTTTATCACTATAAAAACGCCCCTCCTCGATCTCTCCTATAGCATTCCCCTACACACCACACACCACGAACTCCGACGACTCCCTCTCCCGATCTTCTTCCTATGGCTCGCTCCGGTGCCTTGGCTGTGGTGCTCGTTGTGGCTGCGGCAGTCGCCCTCCTGGTGGGGTCCCATGCCGACGCCGCGGTCACCTGCGGCCAAGTGGCTTCTGACCTGCGACCCTGCATTCCCTACGTGACTGGCCAGTTGTCGGCGCTGCCTCCGGCCTGCTGTAACGGGGTGAAGGGCCTGAATAGCGCTGCACAGACCACCGCCGACCGCCGTGCGGCGTGCAACTGCATCCGCTCGCAGGCGTCCGGCATCTCCGGCCTCCAGCCCGGCCGCCTTTCCGGCCTTCCCGGCAGCTGCGGCGTCAAGCTTCCATTCCCTGTCAGTGCCTCCACTGATTGCTCCAGGTAGTTAACATACATAACTATATATATTCTAAACCTATAATACGTACTGATCGTCATCATTATATTATAAGTCGTGTTAGTCTTAACTAGCTATTTGACGGTCAGGTTAAATTTATAGTGACATATGTTTGTGAATTTGATCGTGCAGTGTGAGCTAATCGACCGGACCATGTGGACCAGATACAAGATGAGTTATAGAGAGATATATTGAATAAAAATGGGAGGTCGAGACCCACACTTGTGATCCTCTCATCGCCTCTATAGCTTTTGTGCCGCAGCTTGTTATGGTAATTCTATCGTCGTGTTTTACATAATTATGTCTATTGAGATATTCTAATTTATACTTTTCAATTTCACTCGCGAAGTCACCCTCGTTCTAATTTTATTTATTTTTTCTTTTTAAATTAATATATATAATCCCTAATAATAATATTATACTTTAGTACATTGATTATCCAATGTAAATTTAAAATCTGTATAAAAATACTAGTATAATATGCATGGGTAGAATAGAATATCGTGATCAATTGATGATTAACTTAACTTTAATTATTGCTTTTTAATAACTCTTTTATCATCATTTTTATTTTAATTTAAGTTTTTTTACATAAATCTAGTTAATTATCAATGCTTCAAATTAAATAGATAGGACATGATATTCGTGGAATGAATTTTAATTTTAATTTTTTAAATTAAATTAATTGAACATATATAGTATTCGCAAATGACATAGTTAGGTTTCGTTTACGATTAGTGATAGGGTCAGCTATGCATTTACTGATGATGTAATCGATTCTAGGTCAAAGTTAACCAAGTTGACTAGGCGCATGTTGACTCAAGTTGGAAGAATAAACCTGACGAGTTAGCCAATTGATGTGCATAAAGGAATACATCTAGTTGATGAAGTAAACAAACGCATGTGGAATTTTGTAACTAGTGTTGGACTTGTTTTTACCACTCATGGAGCGAAGTCAACACTCATCTTCATTTCCTTTTCCAAATGTCCTTCGCAATGAAGCAATGAGGACATGATGCTCTTTTGACATTTCTTCATTCCAAATCTCAGAATTTTGTATTCTTGTTAAAGGCTGAAAATCACAGCCTCCAACTAGTTTCAAACATGACAACTTGCACCTCTCAAAATCTTCTCAGCTAGCTTGATGTGTTTGTTGATGGGTTGAGTATTTCTAGATTCTTGAAATCTTTCCACTTTCAAAACTGTAACTGAATTGTGCCAATTTTCTCTCCCAATTGCTACATTGTATCAACTTCATCTTTGTCAAAGAATTCATGACATTTGTTTCTCCAAAAAATTGAGAATAGACTTCCAAATTAGCATCTGGATTACTCAAAAGCATTTGCATCGAAGCCATTTACAACAACTCAGATATTCTTTTACTGTTAACTACCTCATTTACTTGAAATCTCTTCAATTCTGAAAATTTCAAATGAATATCAGATTCAGCTCAACCTATTTCTAGAGTTCAACTTTAATTGAGGTTGAAGAACTGCAGATTGATTGGAACTACTGTATGGGTCTATAATGCAACTTCAAACATTTTAATCCAACATCAAAACCAGCACAGTATTAAGCTTCTGACCACAGCTTGAATCAGAGAACTTGGATCTGAAATTCAAATTTTCAGGATCACTTTTAGATTCGAAGAAAATAGCATCCAGCTTAAACTCACTAAGTTGAGCTTCTACAAGTTTCAGAATTAAAATAACATAGCTACTCACATGTCTATCTCTGACCACACGGCTAAATAAATTGAAAAGTAAACATACATCATTACACGCACAACATCACAATGTGTGCACCAGTGTGACTTACAACAATACAAAGACAATAAACCCCATCAAGGGGCACACATCCGCAAAGACCATCAGATACACGTCCACATCAAAAATACAAAACAAACGCAAAAAAAAATGCAAAGACAATGAAAACATGGGCCAAAAGAAACCAAATACAAAAAATAAACTTGGCTCGACGCTTAGAGGGACTAACAAACTGGACCACTCCAAAGGTCTCCAAAGGTATATCTACCAGCTACCTGAGGAAAAGAACAACAGACAAAGTGGTGGTGAATCCGAGTGGACTCAACGGGAAATAGACATAGCTAATGCATACGCAGTAATAATCTAAAACGTCAAGTAGCAGGGAGTCAACAATATATAGTCTCATAGGAGTAATGAAACATAATTAGAACAACTGGGTAAAAGTACATACCAGAATCAAATTATCATGAGAGATAATATGATCAGAAACCACTAAAACCAACAACCAATATGCTCATCCAACATAAGCAACACACAATCCACTTACAAAGTGTAATACACAAAACTTGTATGTGCATGCCAACTAAATGTAACAAACACAAACAAATAGAATAATACTGTTGGGACCGGGTGCATGTTGACATGGATGCGGGTTCGTAATTTTAAAATTAATTACGTGCAGCGGAAGGTTTAGCATAAATAATTTCTCTAAATCATTTAACCACACATCTAAGCATGCAATTTTATCTTGTGTAGACATGATCATATATTTAAAATTTTGCAGAAACATAAACTAATTTACGTATTACCTCGCGTAACTCGAAGGAAGGGATGAGATCCAACCGTAAGCATCCCTTGGAAGCTCCGCCTCTATTTGCGTCCACGCCGAGTATCTTCGGGATGACTTCGCAAAGCCACGAGTTTCGTGTTCTCGAAAACTACTAGATTCTCCGAGAACGCGACGAGAAAAACCAAGAGAGAAGTCGGAAGACTAACCACAAAAGGATGGTCGGCTAGTGCTCCTTCTTGGGGCTGGTTGGCGCACGGCAAGAAGGGGAGAAGAGAAGGAGAGAAAGAGAGGGAGAGAGCCTATGACTTCGTCTCTCTAATCCTTACCCAAGCCTTGCCTTGGATCCTTTATATAGTGGCCTCACAACCATCAAACCACTCAAATATGGAATAACTTATTCCATCATGCCAAGTTTGATTTTATATCATGGTTAAAATCATATTTTAATTCATGATAAAAAATCAATCAAGTCTCTTCTCTCCTATGGAATAAATTTCCTTATCATGGTAAATCAATCCATGATTGATTTTATAAAATAAACCAATCCATGATTCATTTTAATTTCCATGAAAAATAAACCAACATTTTAATTTCCATGAAAAATAAACCAAACCTTGGTTTATTATATAAAAATTTATATCATCCATAATTTTATAAAACAAACCACACTTGGTTTATTTTATAAATTGAATCAAAACTTGGTTCTCTCCCTTTGTTGTGGCCGACCAAGCAAAGAGGATGGAGGCCCTCTTTGGCCAGCCCATCCAAGACAAGCCCCAATGAATTAAACTTATTTAATTCATCTATTAAGTCTTCAAAAGACTTAGCCATTTTATGCTTCCGATGCGTCTCTGAAAAATTCAGATTCGACTTATCGTTTGGCTCAACTAAACTTAATCTCTCTTGATTGGAAAATCCAATTTTCAACTCATTTTAAATCCCTCGGATTACTCGTAGTGCGTGTGACTAAATAGGCTTTCGATTTATGTTGGCCGTCTATAATTAATCAATTAATTATAGAACGATCATGAGTGGCACCTAGTAGTACATCATGATCCCCAATTAAATGAAATATCAACGGTTGACCTCAGAAACAATTCTGAAACCCTTTAGCAGCTATAATGAATCGTGCCCATTCCCTTCACCATCTTATACCCACTTGGTTTAGGACATGGTCTATGTGTGTCAGTCCCCACTAGGCTGACAACGTCACACCTAGCCCAAGTAATGTTTTCTCGTCCTACGGATTCTAATTACTCTCGTGTATTTAAGAGATTCATACTCTGAACATGTCATGCTCTGGCCAGAGGCTTCGAGTAACAATCCAACGATAGGCCTGGGTATACATCTCCTCGCAAGGAGTGGTGAATCTTTTGTAGGCTGTTCAAACATCTTCGGGCACTTCGGCTTATACCCAATCATCCTGGGTCCACACCTCCTTGGAGACGCTTGCTTAAGATGTCAAAGTATAAGTCTCCATGACCAAGATCACTTGAACACCGCAAGTCAAAGGAACATCGCACTTAAGCTGCAGTAAGAACTTTATTGACATATCTATATGTAGACTATCATATGAAGTTTTACAGCCAGTTACTCCAATGAACTAGTTCCCTTAACTAGCATTCATGTTTATCTCCGAACATCTCAATGTCACCAGTCAGTGAGAATCAGCTGATTAGAGAATAACCCATGCTAGTCTCAACAGAATTGATAGTGTCCGTATTTATCAATTCATCGACTAGGGACAATTTCAATACTTCACAATTGCACATGTAGAGATAATCACTAGTTGTGAATTCATCACAAATTCTCTCATGCTGTGAATTGTATTGCGGACATTCAGTAAATGAGTTTAAAATCTCAATTAAATACACAAACATGTATACTCAAATAGTGAATATTCATTTATTAAAATAAATGATTACAATCATAAGGCGATTGTCTTAGGACACTTCTCTCATATCACTAACAAACTCCCACTTGGCCTAATGCCAATAACTACAGTACCCAATACCACAGGCTCTAACATGACCCTCAAACTTGCTTTGAGGCAAGGCCTTTGTTAAAGGATCCGCTAAATTCCTTTCAGTGGGAATTTTCTCAATTTGTATATCATTCCTACTTATAATCTCTCTAATCAGATGATAGCGGTGAAACACATATTTGAATCGCTGATGAGACCTTGGTTCCTTCGCTTGTGCAATAGCTCCATTGTTGTCGCAGTAAACCGGTATTGCTTCATCAATGGTTGGAACCACACCAAGTTCTGAGACAAACTTCTTGATCCAGACTGCTTCCTTTGCTGCTTCCGAAGCTGCAATATATTCCGCTTCCGTGGAGAATCCGCTACGGTGTCTTGCTTGGAACTCTTCCAACTTATTGCGCCTACATTCAAAATAAATACGTATCCGGACTGAGATTTGGAGTCATCCTTATCTGTCTGGAAACTGGCATCTGTATACCCACGTATTACCATATCACCTTCTCCATATATTAGGAACACATCCTTAGTGTTTCTTAAGTACTTGAGGATTGTCTTGATAGCCACCCAATGATCCATTCCTGGATCAGACTGGTATCTGCTTGTGACGCTCAGAGCATACGATACATCGGGCCTAGTACATAACATAGCATACATGAAAGATCCTATCGCGGATGCATAAGGAATCTTATTCATGCAAATCCTCTGGTCTTCTGTGCGCGGACACATAGACTTCGAAAGGTTGATCCCATGCCTGATGGGAAGGTAACCTTTCTTGGATTTCGACATGCTAAACCTTTTAAGCACTCGGTCTATATATGTAGACTGCGAAAGC